>OZ004602.1:36779447-36960411 GCA_963924605.1 Malthinus seriepunctatus
AGACTCAAAGCTTTGTGGTCAAGAGAAGCCTGCTACAGTGATCTGAAGGGCTCAGATCCCTGTCTCAGGGCCAGACTTGTAGAAGGGTGCTCTTGAAGAGAGTGAATGAGGTTAAGAGAAGGATTCAGACGCAAGTAGGAAGCGTGCGGGGTAGTCTTAGCCTAACCGCGTCCGGTCCATCAATAACCAGGGGAAGACAGAATTATGTTGTCAGGTAGCTTAAGCTGTTGTTGATTTACAGCGTCTTTGTCCGTGGTGGAGCTGAAAATTATTCGCATCATTGGGTTGTGGGTCATAGTAGTAGCGCTGCTTGCTGCAGTGACCGGAAGGGGGTGTGTAATTCCTGCATTTTGACAGGTGATTTTGTGAATGTAGGTTGTTCGGAAACTTTGGTTCCGTTTGGTATTTGGCTTCAATGTGACATGGGTTAGGGTCACTGCAGTAGCGCTGCTTGCTGTAGTGACCAGTACAAGGATTATGCTGTTTCAGAAAATGTTTAGTTGAGGTAATGGGAGTTGTAGTCGTGCTACTGGTAGTAGTGGATTGTTGAGGGTCGTTGCAGCTGCGCTGCTTACTGCAAGCGACCTGGTAGGTGAGCTACCCCTCAACAGCTGTACCGACGTGCAAGCTAGAGGGAAGATAATTGGTCTGAGAAAAGTTCTCCGATTTGGTTACTCCAGCCTCCTACCATTTGCTCCTAGAACTTCAGCTCGTGCGAGGACAGCGTTGGGTTCTTGGTAGTAGTTGACGGTGCAGGGTTTGTTTCTCAGTGCATGGCTCTCTTGACTTCAGCTTTAGTTTGTGGAGATTATCAAGTAGATCCAATTAGAGAAAGACTTAACAGTTGTCAGGTACAGACCTCTAAAACCTGGCCGGAGAGGTGAAATTGTTGAATTGAGAAGTGTGAGTGAGCGAGGGCGTGAAACCGTTGACAGCTCAATTTTTGTACATTGACTGCAGAGAGTGGATAAGAACAGATATTTAAAATCTGAAAGTCCTAAATTTTGCAGAAGCATGTTTATGACTCTACTAACCCTTCTTTATCCCAAATAATCCTAGAGATTTTTTTAAAACTAACGACAACTGGTGTTTGAACTGCTTTAAAATAGTCCCCACTTGTGCACGGACGCTGTTTGAACCCTAGCAACCCTTATTCTAAACAAGGTCCGTTTGACCTATTATAAGCAAGGGTTCTTTTTAACTAACGTCAGATAATTTAAATGGACATCGATGCAGTGGTTAATTTTTAAGGGTTCTCACTTAAGCACGGCCGGTGCTGTCTATCCCGCTCTCTCTCTATAGAGATACGTTTAAAACTGAAAGTAATTTAAATGTAGTTGGCTGTTGAAAAATGTACAACTTTATTTCGCGAAAAAGATATATCTAAAATAATTTTAATGACCTGAAAAAGTTTAAACATTTCTAAAAATTTCTAAGACAGAAGAGACCATTTATTTGTAAAAGCAGCATCTTGATCCCATATTCTCGTGGATCTTGGAGAAAACTTATGACATAAATTGCAGCAATAGCTTTCATATTCTTTAGAAAAGAGCGTTCTTTATTATCTTTTATCTTGAGCTTGTTTTTAATTGCGCATTTCCTTTATTTAAAGTTTCATTATTATGTAAACAAAAGTGTATCTTTATTATTTTTTTTATTCCACTCTTTTTATTTTCAACAACCCCTTGTTATATCCTTTCGATGCAGAAGCTTTTTGAGATTATAATTAAAATAAATAAAAAAGTTTTTTTTGTGCAAATTGATTCGATTTTAAAAATAAAAAGATCGAAAAGTAAATTTTGCTTCAATTTAGTTTGAAAGCTTTTCAATATATGCGAATAATTTGTTTTGACATCAAATGTCCTCTAACCAAAGTCTTTTTTAATGACAAAAATGCACACATTTGAGAGATCGATAAAAACCAAAAGGGGATTCGTTTTTTAATAGCGATTGTTTTAAATATAAATAAAGCGTTTGATGATTCACACCTCACATTTCATTCGTCTTGATTTTTTGACGCCGTTGTCAAGCAGAGGTTAAATGACCATGTACTTAAACCTCGGGAGTTTATGGTTCTACCTAACCATAATCATCTTTAAGTATCTTGTAGTGTAACACCCAAAACCGGATGGTGCACTAAATTCTCTTTTAAGCTTTACTCTAAGCCGGAGACGGGAGGGGTTCGAAATTAAACACACTGTCAACAAGGAAAAAAAAATTTCAAAGAAGTAATTCTATGTTCAAATACAAAATACAATCTTCTTACAAAAACAAAAATGTTGATCGAAAGATAAAATATCTATATGACTCGGTTCTTGTCACCCGAGTCCTCTCACGAAGAGAGATCACAGACTCTTGATGAAAGAATGGGGACGTCGTACACCAGATCCCGACTCCTCTCACCATGAGAGATCACAAGGTCCTGATGGAAGAGCAGGGACTTCGTCCACCAGATCCCGAGCCCTTTCACGAAGAGAGATTACAAGGTTTTAATGGAAGAGCAGGGACTTCGTCCACCAGATTCCGAGTCCTCTCATGAAGAGAAATCACAAGGCCCTGATGGAAGAGCAGGAACTTCGTACATCAGATCCCGAGTCCTCTCACGAGGAGAGATCACAAGGTTCTGATTAGAAGAGCAGGGACTTTGTTCAACAGATCCCGAGTACTCTCACGAAGGTTCTGAGATCACAAGGTTCTGATGGAGGAACGGGGACTTCGTCCACTCGATCCCGAGTTTTCTCACGAAGAGGCATTACAAGGTCCTAATGGAAAAGGAAGGACTTTGTCCACCTAATCCCGAGTCATCTAACGAAGAGACATCACAAGATCGTGATGGAAGAGCAGAGACTTCGTCCAACAGATCCCGAGTCCTCTCACGAAGAGAGATTACAATGTTTTGATGGAAGAGCTGGGACTTCGTCCAGCAGTCCCGAGTCTTCTCAGGAAGAGAGATTACAAGGTCCCGATGGAACGAGGAAAATTTACGGATTTGTTCAAGGCAACACGGAAAATTTAAATTTAATAATATGGATGCATTGAAATAAAAATTAATTAATTGATAGAAATTAATTAATTAATCATGGGCAATAATTAATTATGGGCAATAATTAAAGAAGTGAAATGACGCAGGGGAAAATTTAATAAATGCGCCCTCCTGCTATGATGTGATGTGAAATGAAATGAGGAGTTCTTTTATCAAAATAGAGAAGGTGCTTATATAGAAGCTCCGATGACCAACCCGGATGTACTCGACAACCTTTAGGAACACTGATGTAACTTGAATTGCTCAAGAAGGATTATTACTTAATACGTTATAAATTTTACTAATTAAGTTAATAACTTTTTAATTAAAGAGCAAGTGATGATAAAACTTAGCTAATTGGAACCACACAAAAATAACTAGCACGCCGGTATAAAACTTATAGTTCTAAATTAAAATTTTAACCTTAAAAATTAATTAAGGGCTGGAAAATACTTAGGGGTGCTAATAAATTACGAAGGTAAAAATAAAAAACTCTAATCAGCTTCAACAACAAATTTTACCACTCCACGTTGTTCTAAACGAATTTAAATAATTAAAAACCATTAGATAACGAAACGCTCAAGTGATAAGGGTTAAATAATTTTTATAGGATTAAAAATGATCTAATTAATCTAAATTAAAAATTAAACGGAAGTGCTAGCTCTTATACGTTACAGAGAAATTTGCTGTTATCACTGATAACGCTGATAGTAAAATAGGGAAACTTAACTAATTCTGGTCCAATGTTGATGATATTGGGCTCAAATGACGGAGCTTGAAAAACTGAATACTGGCATCTAAAATTTATATCCATTTTGATCTCAGGAGCAGCACAAAAGTTTAAAAAATGACAAGTAGCTGGTTAGACGATACAAATTTTTCAGGACGCTGTAACACTGTACTAGTATTTTGTTCCAGCATCTGGATATAATTTTGCATCGTTACAGTAGATACATTCATTGAATCGACTAGGTTCAGGATGTGCCCCCATCACTCTGTAGAGAGTGGTTCAAATCCATTACTTGCAAATTTTTATGCTTCTTTATTGCCTACAATACCTCCAGGTCCGAGTGTCTGCGTTCTATTTTGCCTAACTTTTGAGGTTTTGTAGGCATTCCCAAACAATTTTTGACTGAATTTAGTAAGAGTGAAATACTTGTAAAGTTGCCTAACTATCAGAGCGAATTAGGGTGCGTTGGTACTTGTAACGCCTCGTTACGTTCCCTTGACTTGATGCTCTATAAATGCATCGATTTCAGCTTGGAATTTGGTAGCAGTTGTCCCCAATGATACATATGATGAGTTGTATTTCGATTTACAGCTATGCAATAGCTTTTCAGCATACGCAAATAATTTGTTTTGCTCTCATCAAATGCCCTCAATCCAAAGTCTTTTTTAATGACGAAAATGTGCATTTGAGAAATCGATTAAAACCAAAAGGGAATTCGTTTCGTTTTAATCGAAATTATTTCAATTATAATCAACCACCCTATGATTCTATAACCTCCCATTTTATTCGTCTTACTTCACTTGTTTCAAATCAAATCAACAACGCGTGTCTTTATTTAATGAAGCGCCAACTTTGTCGTTTTTTTGAGAAAGAAAATTTTTCATTTCTTAAAAATATCTTTGGCGAGAGTATTTTTGAGTTTATTAAATTACTCGTGACCCAACACTTGTAACTTTTCCTGTTGTCGAGTTGTAAAATTTTCAAAGTAAATATGACGTTTTCAATTTTATACATTAATTAATTCAACTTTTCGCAACTATAGTTTAACTTTTTTAACAAAATTCAACATATTTACATAAGTTTTTGATGAATCGAATTAATTTGTAATTGCTGAATAACATTATTGAATAAACTATTTTCCTCTAACATATGCAATTTTCCTCAAACTAGAAAATTCCTCTTTTTCTTTTAAATTATATATTTTATATAAAGATATCTTTGCTTAAACGATAAAATTTTTGACGTAAATCTCGAATAGGTTTCTCTGACTATAGAAAAAAGAGAAGAGACCCATTTAGCATTTTTATGGTAAGTTAAGATACGGATCAAAATACCGTTGTCGCAAGCACTTGGGTCCCTGAAAAACGACATGAAACGATAAAAACACTAAAATTTAAGCTCGAGATGTAGATGAAATTCTTATATTTTTTTTGCTACACAAAAAGAAACAAAAAATACGTCGAGATAAGAAATTGTAACCAAACTTTTATATATTGAAATATTTCTTCATTTTTGTTGAAATTAACTTGACATTTACTACTCTTACGAAATGTGCGAAAATGGGAAGGAAGTTGTAGGAAATTTCATGTTGAGAATTACAAGCCTGAAGTTTTCAGGCATAGCTGGTGCTGAAGTAACCATAATTTCTGAAAAATAGGTATAAAAGTGTTTCTGAAACGACGAATTGATTTCATATACTGACGTGTGATGGATCAATGAGTAGTCAAGGAATTGCATCATGTATGGAGTATGGCGAAGATATTGGCTCAGTCTTTGTCTTGCCAAATACCTCTTTAGCTTTCGCAGAAAAATATTAGCCTTATCCATGCAGTCTTGAAAATGTTGGTCGTACTCTAATCAGTGGATTTATATTTTCTCCGACTCTTAGAGGCCACTAGCTTCATAGTAGCTTGTAAATAGGCCGAGAAAGCTCAGCACTAGTGATGGATGAGAAATTGATTTTTTTCTCGTCTCAACTCGAGACGAGAAACGAGACGAGACTGCGATTTGTGATACGAGTTAAAATCGAAACTAGAGCACTAAAATAGCTCACAAGACAAGATTAACCATTCGAAAGTGACATTTTCAATTGGTGACGAGAGTCGAAACGAGACTCAATTTTTGAAATACGAGACGAGACATTCTCGCCTCGTTTCTCGTCTCCTCCATCATCACTATTCAGCACACTTTGTTGCTACTGACTACGTTACTACAGAAAAGATTCGATAGCCTTCATAGAACACCTTTAGGTCAGTGTTCGTGTTATATACTCTGTGTGTATTGTGCTACTTTTGAAACAGTCCTCGTGCCAAGTTTCAGGTTTAAATCAAAATACTTCGAAAATTATTCATTACTTTTCTGCTCAAAGAGATGGTTAAACTTTTTATTTAAAGAAATTGTCTGGAATGGAACTGTCGAAATGGTTATAATGTTAATAAGGTATTATATTTTTTTCTACTTTTTACAAAAGAAATTGTATAAACGTAAAGTACTATAATGAGATGCACAAATTTCTTTTTATACCAAAAATACTTTCATACTCTTCTTATTAATTATTTCTTTTAACAAAAAAAATGCTTTCATGTTGTGAAAGTTAAAACTTAAGTGATAATTTACAAAAGCATTTTATTTCAATAAGTAGCTTTTTAACTTACGTAAAAAGTTAAGATCAAATAAAATTCTGTTTGTAGATTATAGTACTATACAGAGTGTTAACAAGCGTGGAAATTGCTTATTGTTACCCTAAAAATCCCTAGAATGGTTTGAAATCTTCGTAAAAAAAGACTGAGTGTAGTGGAAGGCTCACACCCTGGGTGAAAATTCATAATTTTCTAACCACCTTTAGGGTATGATCTATCCTGGTTTCAAATTTCAAGTTTCGAGGATTTCTAGAAGTGCTACACTAACCTTGGGTTGCAGAAAGCTTTTAACGGCTTGTTACAATAATTGTTACATCTGATACGTCACATTCAAAACTAAAATTAAATGTAACAAGCCGTTAAAAGTTTTCTGTAACCCAACCTGAGTCGCGTTCTATACCTATCCTAGTTTATAATGAATTTATGAATTTACGCGTTTCTAGGCATCCTAGGAATTTTAAATTTGATATCACAGTAGGTCATACTTTAAACCTCTCTAGCAACATTCCCCTTTCCTGAAAGAACCGAGTTCAAGGGGCTCACACCCAAGACCTATTCTAGAAGTTTTAAATTTTGTACCAGGGTAGATTAATCTCTAAAGATCCATAGGGAAGTCTGCATTTCTTAAAAACACTACAGGGAGACCGATTGGACACTTTTATAGGCATCCTAGGAGTTTTAAATTTGATACCACAGTTGGTCATACTTTAAACAACTCTAGCAACATTTCCCTTTTCTCAAAGAACCCACAAAAAAACGAGTTCAGGGAGCTCACACCTCAGGCCTATTCTTGAAGATTTAAATGTTGTACTAAAGTGGATTAATCTCTAAAGATCCGTAGGGAAGTCTACATTTCTTAAAAACACTACAATGAGACCGAATTGACACTTTTATGAGCATCCTAGGAGTTTTAAATTTGATACCAAAGTTGGTCATACTTGAAACAACTCTAGCAACATTTCCCTTTTCTGAAAGAATCCACAAAGAACCGAGTTCAGGGGGCTCCCACCCCAGGCCTCTTTTAGAAGTTTTAAATGTTCTAAGTTTTAAATGTTGTACTAAGGGGAATTAATCTCTAAAGATCCGTGGGGAAGTCTGCATTTCTTAAAATACTACAGGGAGACCGATTTAAAACTTTTATAGGCATCCTAGGAGTTTTAAATTTGATACCAAAGTTGGTCATACTTTAAACAACTCTAGCAACATTTCCCTTTTGTGAAAGAACCCACAGAGAACCGAGTTCAGAGGGCTCACACCCAAGTACCATTCTAGAAGTTTTAAATTTTGTATCAGGGTGCATTAATCTCTAAAGATCCGTAGGGTAGTATGCATTTCTAAAAACACTACAGGGAGACCGATTTGACGCTTTTCTAGGTATCCTAGAAATTTTAAATTTGATACCAGAGTAAGTCATACTTTAAACAACTCTAGCAACATTTCCTTTTTCTGAAGGAACCCACAAAGAACCGAGTTCAGGGGGCTCACACCCCAGGCCCCTCTTAAAGTTTTAAATGTTGTACTAAGGTGGATTAATCTCTAAAGATCCGTAGGGAAGTCTGCATTTCTTAAAAATACTACAGGGAGACCGATTTGACACTTTTATAGGCATCCTAGGAGTTTTAAATTTGATACCACAGTTGATCATACTTGAAACAACTCTAACAACATTTCCCTTTTCTGAAAGAACCCACAAAGAACCGAGTTCAGGGGGCTCACACCCCAGGCCTCTTTTAGAAGTTTTAAATTTTGTACCAGTAAGGACTCATTTCTAAAGATCAGTAGGGAAGTCTGAATTTCTTAAAACACTACAAGAAGACTGATTTGAGACAAGGGGAGGAGGCCCTTGATGAGTGTAATAAAATTATATACATGTAGGAATTGTAAAAGCCTTGTTACATGTAAAAAATGAGGATATTGGATATGAGGGAATTTGCAGTCTTTTAGGGTTGGGTCTCTTGTTACTATTGCGTTTATCTATTAACTTTCCTTTAGAATTAGAATTAGAATTAGAATTTATTATTAGCAACTTGGTTACACGTCCCGAAAATAACTTACAATACAATACAATATTGTTAAAACAACGATCTATACATAATATTCACAATTACAACATATAATAGATAAATCATCGCGACACGAACTCGCCCACACTATAAATATTTTTTTGCACTCACTGCTTCGAAAGTGACGTTTGACGCACTCTGTGGTCGACTGGGAAGTAGTGTTTCCCGGTCTACTACACCGGGAAGTAAACTGTCAAAACAACACTAATAAATGGTAATAAAATAAAGTAATGTGTATTTATTAATGTAAGGGAACATATTTTAGAACATTTAAATTCGCAAACTAAACTATTACGTTACATCTAATAACAATTTTTAACAACTTTTAGAACAATTAACTGTCAAAGTAAGAATTTGTTTGACGTAAGAATGAAGTTTGACTATGAAGTCATAGGTTGCTTTGTATACCTAAATTGTCAAAACTAATCAAATAAAACTTTTATTTAAGAATTATGATAACGGTTTTGTTCGTTACAAAAAATATTGTACGATCCTCATGCGTGAACAATTTTCCCGCGTTCACGCAATGAAAAAAGCACTCGCTCCTACGTCGCTCGTGTTTTCAAACAGCGTTCACGCGGGAAAATCGTGTTCCCACACATGGTTCGTAAATAACTATTTTTTAACAAGTATCGCTTTAAAGCCAACTTAAATTTTACAATATTTTTAATTATTCTAATATCACGGGGAAGACTATTATTAAACAATTCCGCCGTATATAAAAGACCTCTTTCATACTTGGCTGTATTATGAGCCTCCAAAATAAACATGTCCTTGTGTCTTGTGTCGTAATGATGTCCTTGCACACAGTGCTGGATATAATTTGGATGTCTCCATGTAAACACCAGAACCTGATATATATATAAAGCCGGTAGCGGCAACACATTTAAACTCACAAACAGAGGCCTGCAACTGTCCCTTAAAAACCCTACTGAGTAAGTAGTCTGCAGCACCCCCCCCCCCATATTTCGAGAGCGTAAGTAACCGTGGAGTGGAAGTAGGCGAAGTATACGTATCTCAATAATCTCCCATCCACTCTGTTTTTTAAAATCCTCATCGAGTACAATGCCCTGTTTAGCTTCTTACACAATTCATTTATCTGGTAATCCCACCTTATACCTTCATCCATAAACACACCAAGCAATTTCGTACTGTCGGTGAATTCGATTTCCTCGTTATCACACTTCACCACCATACCATCAGCCACATTCCTTCTGGACTGTTGGAAGTGGATTAAGTTTGTCTTTGCAGCATTTAACTTTAATTTTATACACTTGAAGTAATTATTGACGTCCAAGATAAGCTCATTAGTCAAACTGACCAAAGATTGCAGATTGCTACCTTTTATTCTAAAACTTGTGTCATCGGCAAACTGCGTCGTACTTATAGACTTATTCTCCAATATTAAATCGTTGACGTATATTACGAATAATAAAGGGCCCAAAATGGATCCCTGTGGCAAACCAATTTCGTTATTTAATACATCCGATGTAACAGAAAACATATCGCCGCGCAACTCGGTACACTGTCTGCGCCCACTTAAATAATTTTTTATCAAATCCTGTGTGGTACCCCTAATGCCATAATGGTCCAACTTTGCAATTAATATCGTGTGGTCAACACAGTCAAAGGCCTTTGACAAATCAACAAACAATCCAGAGAATACCATCTCTCTATCATCCAAACTTCTCAAAACATCTTCGACATACTCGAATAGAGCCGTAGTCGTTGATCTATTTCTTAAAAAACCATGTTGATTTTTGTTAAATAGGTCATTAGCTCCCAGAAAATCTGAGACTCTCACATAGATAGATCTCTCGATAACCTTCGATATAGTCCTTAATATCGAGATAGGTCTGTAATTGCCAGCATCTAGCTCATCGCCTCCCTTGTACTGTGGTACAACTTTGCTCATTTTTAGCTTGTCCGGGAAGATTCCTGTTTCAAAGCATTGGTTTGATATCATGGTTATTGGCTCACTTAACTCTTCAGAGAAATGTTTGATGTCTCTGGGCGAGACATGATCCAGATCACAAGCCATGGAATCGGTTAGATCTCCAAGATATCTTAATAACTCCTCTTCAGTCACAGGATACAAATACATAGTTTTGTGAAAACGCGCAGCTTTTTTTATAAATTTTGGTTTATAATTCGGATCGACATGACTTGTATTTGCATGCACCAGCTTCGGCGCATCTACGTAGTGTTTGTTCATTATATTTGAAATTTCCTTCAAGTCGGTTACGACATCGGTCTTGCTAGAATCGGTGTATAATGCTTTAATGTAAGTATTATTTTTAGGTTTATGATTGGAATTTTCTTTCACTACATTCCATATATCCTTAATAGGATTTTTCGAGTTTAATATTTTATTTGTATTGAAATCAATCTGCGCATTAGATAAAGCGTCAAAATATTTTCTCTTTTGATTCACGTAACAGTCTTTGAGGATCATTATACCATGGCAGCTTATCACTGCAGCGTTTATTAGTCCTTTCCATAACTGGAAAGTATTCATCGAGTATGGCTAGAAAAGTGTCCTCAAAGTTCTGATAGGACAAATTAGGATCGTTCTGTATTATTAAAGTGGACCAATCAACGTTTCTTAATTTAGCTTTGGCAAGTTCCACATTATCTTTGTTGGAGAAATTTCTCCTTTTGCTGTAAATTTTTGATGAACTTACAACAATTTCAGTATTTATAAATATAGAATGATGATCCGAAACATTTAGATCTTTTACCGATGATGTACAATTTTCAATATTAGAAAAAGCATTGTCTATGCAAGTCTTTGAATCATGTTGTATTCTTGTGTAAGTTGAGATACACTGATTCAAATGATACGACTGGAATATATCTTTAATCAATAGTGAACTCCTTTCCTCTGACATAAAGTTAATATTATAGTCCCCTCCAATGAGGATGTTTTTATTATTATTCTGAAATTCATTCAAAATCGAATCAATATTCTTTAAAAATACGTCCATATCCCCGTTTGGTGATCTGTACACACTACAAATTACAATGTCCCTATGCAACAATTCAATTGCCGCTGCCTCAAAGTCCATATCTGCACAATACATTTTAACATTTTTACAAATTTTAAATCTTATACCCTTCTTTACATATATAGAAACGCCACCATGCTCAAATATAGTTCTACAATAATATGTGGCTAAATCAAAATTTCTAACTACAAGCTTTTCTATTACATCATTTTTCTGCCAGTGCTCTGTGAGCATCAAGACATGAACATTATACTCAACACACAAACTCTCTAACAATGAAACCTTATTGCTAATACTTCGGACATTTTGAATTAAAATATTCATACCCCCCCTATTCACAGATCTAACACATTTATTACTGTTTCATTTTATCATATATGAGTTTGATTTTGGCTTAGAGCACGAAAATTTTGATCTCTATTAAAAAAAGAATCTATTTAAAATTACACCTGAGGGCCACAACTCAGCCTTTTTTAAAATATGTAAGTGTTCCATTGGAATGGTAGCTCTAAAAGAAACCATTTAGTTCAGATCCTAGTTCTACACGACCCCTATTAGTTTTCCGTCCGGTCAGCAATTGAAGTTAAAGATCAGCATCTCAGCATAAAAATCCATGCTAAAAAGAATGTCATCAACTTTCAAAAAAATTCTTTGAACTTAACATTGACCACGTCTTAGCTTCTCTAGGTCACTTGTAGCGTCCACAGAAAGAAGTTTACTAGAAATGTCGTTTTTGCTTCGTTTTTATTTAATATGTTGATAAAATCTTTTAAGAGGTACTTAGTTAAGTGAAATTGAGCAGGCATTAAAGCCAAAATTTTACCCTCCTATCTTAAGAGAGGGTAATATTAGTTGTTGGAAAGGAGGGGAAGGGATTTTCCAGTGCAGAAAAGCTTAGTATGTGACAAAAGATAAAGCTACTGCAAGGGAGACCTGAATTATTAAATAAAAAAAGTTAATTGAGTTGTTTCCTGACTTTTTAGACACACTGTATACATTACATATGTTTAAAGTAAAAAAGAAAAATTTTTAAAATATTTTAAACGTCTATATCGTAAGTTATAAATTGAACTAAATTGAAACTCATATTTTTTAGAATTTTTTTTCCTCCTCGAAATAAAAATCTAAAGAGTTTACATTTTACAGTTATCTTTTCATGAATATCTAATAAGGCGCTTTTTTATAAAAGAAAAACTATTACTTAACGAAAATGGCAACTTTTGAGAGATAAAAATCCCTATTGTTGTTTACAAAAGCAAAACGTATAGAGTCAAAAAGTAAACTTTGCATAAATTGAAATCTTTATTAAGTAAATTTGAAATTTTAGTTTTGTATAAAAGGATTTAGATGATTTTTAAATAAATCACCCCTCTAAATCCTGCTTTTTGTTGAAAACTTTATTGCTAGTTGGTGTGAAATTGTTAGTGATAGAGTTGTTATTAACCACACGTATAATGAAGTAACCCAATGTGTGGTTTGATAAAACAATGGGAGGATTAATAATTCTCTAGTGTGGCTGAGATTAGTCTTGATCCTAGTTCTTGGACATCCCTACAACCCTATAGGACAATAGAAACCCAGATGTATCGTACACCGCAAAAGGATAATACACACACTATAATTCGACTAAGATAACACAGAAAGCAATACGAAATCCTTTTCGAGGCATAAATTATTCATGTCGTTAACAATAATTTCTATAAATGTTTTCTCTACTAACCGACCGACCCATCCCTACGAAACTCAACCGAACTAACTGTATATGGAGCAGCTTTTATTAATAATAAATACAAATTTTTCATTTTCAAGATTTGCATGTAAAAGAGAATAATATTGCGTGCTATACAATTTTGTAATTTTTGCTTTTGATGTTACGCGTATAGATTTTTTATTAAATAATTCCAATGATCACGTTTTACAATACGCGTTTTTGCATTTCAAAGTTAATTAGAAAATGTTGGAAAAGCTCAAATTTTAAATACTTTTCAGTATTTAAATATGCAAATAGGTTTAATTTCGTAATTTGAAAATTGATACGCATTTTAATGTGATGAAGAAGAATCTGCAGGTAGATACGCTTTCGAATCGTTTTATTTTTCATTTTTCAAATGTTACAAATATTTACCATACCCAAATATCGATTTATCGTTTAAGGAAAAGTATCTTGCAAGCTCAATACACCTTAAAAGTTCAAATTCTAAAGAATAGCGCGCCCAAACCTCATTTGGTTTGCAGATGACGCGACGATGTCTTTTAACAACTTTTCCTAAACTTTTCCTATTTTCTAAACTTTTTTCTTAACGTAAAGCATTTTCTTGTTTTTAAAACATTTTCAGTTTTCCTATTTAATGCGAAAATAATCTGCTAGCGTTTAGTTTTGTTTATTTTGTAAATACAACACAATAGACCAATCGTCAATACAAATTTCCAACTCAAATTTTAATTAACCGTCATTTAATTTTTCAACTTTTAAACAAAGTTATGACAGGGTCGTGTTCCTAGCACAGTTCAGGAATTAAAGAGAACATAATAGCGGACAGCAGGGAGTAATAAGAGCCTCTGCATATCTTCAGATGTTGAGGTCTATAAAACTTTATTTTATGTAAGAGTGTAACTCGAATTAAAAAATATAAAACCGGTAGCACATTGTAAAAATTTTCATAAATATATTTATTAAAATATTGATAGTCTGCTAGGACTTTAGCTATTATTTGCCACTACGTGCCGTTTGAGAGGTATTCTTACGAAATAGTTTCTCCCAAATGTGAAACTCAATTACATGGACCTCGTTTAGGCACTCAAATTTGAACCAGTTGTTGTAATGGTGCTCGCATACTTTTCTACTCAGTTGCAAGATGCAGTGTAGGTATTTTAAAGCTTGCACAGTTAAAATATACTCAGACTGACCCTAATCAAAACCTTATTAGTTTCGAACCATGTTAAATTAATCATTTTGTGTTCTTGGAGGAAACGAATAGAATTCAAATTTGCATTGAAAATTTTACATTCTCTAGCTCATTTCTATGTTAAATACTTATTGTACAAATTAAACTTTAATTTATTGTGGTATTATCGTTATTATTCGAGTATGTGCAATTTTCATACTTTAATTTTAATTATCTATTGAAATTTGTTGCGCAAATTTGCAACGTTATGCTTAGTGCATGCAGACGTAAAACGGTGCTTCCTACAACAGCTTCACGATATTCATTATTACAGTTATCATTATCGGGTTATCGCAACGTTCAGAAGCAGTTGTCACGATTCGATGTTGCAAAGCAGCAGTTGCGACCAAATATACGAGCTGTTTCAGAAAACAGCAAACTTCGAAAATGTATTTATATAAAGAGATAAAGAAAATGATTGCTACTTTTGCTCCTTAAAGAATGTAAAAATTGCATAACATGCAATTATCTATTAGAAACAATAATAATATTTGTTCTAGTTGCCATAATTAATTTGTCAAAATTAATTAAAAATGAAAAAAATATGTGTTAAGTTGGTTGTTACAAATTACGCCGTCTCTCCCGACTCTAGCTTCTCAAGGAGTGTTCTGATGGTAATTTTACCCCTAATAAAAATTGCAGTGCATAAAATTATCTACCAGAACAAATAATAATATTTGTCCTAATTGCCACAATTAATTAAAAATAAATGAAAAATGAAAAATATGCGTTAAGTTTGTTGTTACAACGTACACCGTCTCTCCCGACTCTAGCTTCTTAAGGAGCGTTCTGATGGTATTTTTACCTCTAATAAAAATTGCAGAGCGTAAAATTATCTACAAGAACCAATAATAATATTTGTCTTAATTACCGTAATTAATTTACCAAAATATATTAAAAATGAAAAATATGCGTTAAGTCTGTTGTTACAACGTACGCCGTCTCTCCCGACTCTAGCTTCTCAAGGAGTGTTCTGATGGTAATTTTACCTCTAATAAAAATTGCAGTGCATAAAATTATCTACCAGAACAAATAATAATATTTGTCCTAATTGCCACAATTAATTAAAAATAAATGAAAAATGAAAAATATGCGTCAAGTTTGTTGTTACAACGTACGCCGTCTCTCCCGACTCTAGCTTCTTAAGGAGCGTTCTGATGGTATTTTTACCTCTAATAAAAATTGCAGAGCGTAAAATTATCTACAAGAACCAATAATAATATTTGTCTTAATTACCGTAATTAATTTACCAAAATATATTAAAAATGAAAAATATGCGTTAAGTCTGTTGTTACAACGTACGCCGTCTCTCCCGACTCTAGCTTCTCAAGGAGTGTTCTGATAGTAATTTTACCCCTAATAAAAATTGCAGTGCATAAAATTATCTACCAGAACAAATAATAATATTTGTCCTAAGTGCCATAATTAATTTATGAAAAGAAATTAAATATCAAAAAATATTTGTTTATTCACTTACAGAGTTCAATATTTAATTATTTGTTTCTTTACCAGGATATTAATCCTCTTTAAAAATGAAATTTCATATTAATAATTTCGTACTAAGTAATTAATTTCAAATTTTAATTAATTAAAGCGTTAATAGCGTCAAATTGAGTTTCTTTCGCAACCCACGTTAAGGAAATAGATTAGTTTCACTATAGTCAATGCCGATGTTAACCCACATTTCCTTTTACGTCTGTCACTAATTTTCACTACGTGTGCTTCAGAGGGCATGTCAAACCATTAACTAACATTATTGTAACTGTATAATCCTTTCTAAAGGTTAGATTAGTCCTTTATTTTACAAATTAATTAATTGGACTCTTACAGTCTAACATTAGATATATTTCTAGTCCCAAATATGTTCTCCAACACGTCATTATGACCAACTTGAGTAAGACATTGCAATTGTTATTTTCTAAAAATAGTAATTTTTGTAGTTGTTTGTAAACTAGAACTTTACGTCATTATTGTTTTAAACTGCATCTAAGCCCATTTTATAAGCTTTCGAATGATATAAAATTTTTTGAGTAAGTATATCTATTTTATTATTGCATATAAAAATAATCCAAGCCATAAGAACTTGATTTTCTCGCTTATAAAACTAATTTAATGTAAGTAATAAACTAGGTATTTTATAACTTATAATAATTTCCAGCTGGAAGCACTAAAACAAACTTTTAACTTTAAATATACTACAAGTTAAATAATTAAAAGCGTTTTTAATATAATTAACTTAACAAAGACACCATTAAAAAGGCATAACGCGTATTAAGGTATGTACAGAAGACTAAGTACTCTACAAAGTATGCCAAGGGTTAAATCAATTTGGATGGTAATATCCCCCTGTTGTACATAAAATAAAACTGTAAAGGCAAAACTAACCCCTTATGCATTGTATAATAAACGTATTAATTTTACGTAAATGATCAATCGAGTTCTTCCTTTTTTTCCCAAAAAAACTAAACCTACAAAAGATGTTAGTCAAACATCCCTCTACAATTAGAGTTTATTTTTTGTAGTAATTTATTTCCCATTTATGGTGAGCGGTGCATAAAATGACTCGATTTGAAATATGAAACTGGATGAAATAATTGGAAAATGCAGAAATTGCATTGGTCTAAATGTACATTAAAGCAAACACAAAGTGGATGCAAATTAAAAGTAAATTAATTAACGTATCAAAATAATTAAAAAGTTTTTTACAGCATATCTACAGTGCTTCTTCACACTTTAGCTCCAAAAAGAGAATTCTGTGGGCAATTTGACCTCTAATAAAAATTATAGAGCATAAAATTATTTATCTAATACAGTAAAAATATTTGTCATAGTATAGTTGTTCTAAAATTTGTCAACATAAATCAAAAAATATTAAATCAAATTTTACAACATACTCTCGGGGTCTCTACCGACTCTAATTCCATAAGAAGTGACCTGAGAATAATTTTACCTCTAATAAAAATTATAGAGCATAAAATTAGCAATCTAATCCAATAAAAACATTTGTTTTAGTTGTCCTATTTAATTTTTGAAAATAAATCAAAAGTCAAAAATTTAATATTCAATCAAATTTTACGAGATACAAGGTCTCTCCCGACTCAAACTTCATAAGGAGTGTCCTGAGGGTAATTTTACCTCTAATAAAAATTATAGAGCATAAAATTATATATCTAATCCAATCAAATTATTTGTCTTAGTTATCCTATTTAATTTATCAAAATAAACCAAAAATTAAAAATTATATATTACATCAAATTTTGCAATATACGAGGTTTTTCCTGACTGTAACTCCGTAAGGAGTGTTCTGAGGGTAATTTTACTTCTAATGAAAACTATAAAGCATAAAATTATGTATTTAATTGAATAAATTTTTTTGTCTTAGTTGTCCTATTTAATTGTTCAAAATGAATCAAAAGGGGAAAATTTTAAATTCAATCAAATTTTACAATATACGAGGTCTCTCCCGACTCGAACTCCATAAGGAGTGATCTGAGGGTAATTTTACC
Organism: Malthinus seriepunctatus; assembly: GCA_963924605.1. Lineage (NCBI taxonomy): Eukaryota > Metazoa > Arthropoda > Insecta > Coleoptera > Cantharidae > Malthinus > Malthinus seriepunctatus. The sequence goes on from OZ004602.1 coordinate 36,797,361, forward strand.
TCTAATGAAAATTATAGCGCATACAATTACCTACCTGATCCAATAAACTTATTTTTCTTAGTTTTTGTTGTTTTATAAAAAATAAATACTTAGTTTGACATCCTATCCTAATGAACGATGTCCTAAAAAAGGTCTTTAGTTAAATAATGTATTCAAACAATTAACAGTTTCATTATTTCTTGAATAATATTATTACTTATTAGTTAGACATCCAATTTTGAAAAAAAATGAAGGAAAACACTGTGCAGTTTCAATTGTGCGCGCTATACAAACGTTAACTTAAATTCTATTTTCAAGTTTGTGTGTAAATTTACATAATTCCTTAAATAATTTAAGGTTGTTTATATTACAGCTAATTTAATTTATTTTATAAAATAATTTGATTTAAGTTTTGCGAGGTGTGTACTATTTAAATTTGCTTTGTTACTACAACCACCGTCAACGGAAAGGGCTGGTGAGTTTTTCATGAAAATTTTGCTAATTCTAAAATTTTACATTCGGTTGTGATATTTATTACAACTGTTGTACAGGGTATTTCGGGATCGTTATTTTATAACTTTTTTGCACATTTAGTTTTTGAGCAATTACCGTTGAAACGTTGAAAAATAGGGGTGTCAAATACAAAAATTAACTGTGGATGTGAAATATAGGTGCGCGTTCTGTTTTAGAAAATATTTCATAATAACACTTAATTTTCAGCTCTTGATAACTTTACATTTTTTTTAATTAAGAAAAATCTTCATTAAAAGGTGTTTGTCATTTATACAGGGTAGGTTTCTATAGGGAAACATTCAATCAATTTTCGATAAAAATTACTACTAAATAATTATTTATGAATTGGAGTTGATCGTAATAATCTTCTGCAATATGAAAGATATTTTGTTTAAGGGATGTTTCTGCACATCTCCGGTTTAAAGTCTCTCTGACTGCTTTTCTCTGTGCCACTGTCTGTCTATTTTTATATCTGTATTTCTCACTACTTATTATCTGTCTGATTATCTTTGTATATCACTGTATATTTATCTATTGTTTTCATTACCAAGCTAAAATTAAAGAATTAAAAATTTAATTTATTTATGAAACTTGAGATTTTTAACAAACTCTGGCTTCCTTAGCGATCATCCTAAATATCAAAAAGTGAAAATTGTTTCGAACAGCTTCAAAATTTTCAAAACGCCTTAGAGGTTTATTGACATGGAACATAAAGGATAACAAGTTTAGATAGGATTGAGATTTTAAAAATTTCAAAATTTCATTTTAAAAGTTTATGGAACAGCTTATACAAGTAAACCTTTGAAAAGCCTTTGAACTAAACGACCTCCTAATAGATTTCATTTGTAAATAAATTTAATTTATTGCAGGACTTATACACTTTCTACAACTTCTATTGAACGACAAGTGAAGCTAATTAATAGTTTCTCTCTGAGCGAATTGATTTTAACCAAAATCTAATGAGTCCACGCGGTGACCTCAATGTTCAACAAATTTCAGTTTAATTGATTATACAAGAGACATATTGCATAACTACTGACTTACAGACAGACAGACACATACGCACAGTCTGTTATGCTCAACTTTTATTAAATGGTAAAAGTCATCTCGACAGGGTGAATTTCGCATTCCTTTTAAAAGAAATTACTGTAAAGGATAGAAGAAAGTTACGTTGAGAAAAAATATATAATTTTTATTAGGCAACTCCAAAGTAATTTCAATTCTGGATATTATATGGCTGAAAAACTGAAAAGTGGCAAAAAATAATTTAAAGGAAACACCTTGTATATACTACGCAATAAATATAATTTAAGTCTTACGAGCTTTTATAAGGTCTCCAAAGTTATAATAAATTATTTTTATAAGCTGCACAAATGGAAATTTAATTTGTGCTTTTCTAAAACAATTTTTATTTCCTTTTTGATAGTTTTGAATCGCTTTAACCTTTATTTTCATAATAATAGAATCAAATTTGATTGTAATTTGTACCCCCATAAGTAATAATTTACTTGTTTTCTTTAAAACAAAGTTTGAGACGAAAAACAACTTATTTGACTTATAACTTTTGATATATAGATTTAAGTTTGTTCTGTTTAGTTTGGTTTGGTAATATCACCAATTTACTTATACATCTTTGTGGTTTGTATAAATTCTGACACACAGCAAACACAGCTCCAGTTGCCCAGTAAGTAGTAACTAACTGTTTCATGGTTCTAATTACTCTTAGTTCTTTGGCAAATAACAATATAACTTTGATTTAGATTTATAAAGCAATCCTTAACTAAAACGTCTACACTATACAGGCAGTGGTGTACGTATAACTTTTATTTTGCACTTAACGTGCCTCTCTGGGTCATCGCTCAATAATTAGTGTTCTAACATTGTTTTTACCTCTAATAAAAATTAAAAAACATAAAATTAGCTACCAGAAACGTCCAAAATATTTACCTCACAGAAGATAGTCCCACAGCATTAAATCAAAGTTTGTAAAATTAATCAATTTAACTATTTTGCACTTATCATGTCTCTCTGGACCATAGCTCCTTAATTAGTGCTTTAACGTTATTTTTACCTCGGATAAAATTTAAGACACATAAAATTAGTTACCAGAAACGTTCAAAATACTTAGCTTCCCGAAGATAGTTCTACAGCATTAAATCAAAGTTTGTAGAATTAATCGATTTAACTGTATTGCACTTATCTTGTCTCTATGGACCATAGTTGCTTAATTAGTGCTTTAACGTTGTTTTTACCTCGAAAAAAATTTAAGGAACATAAAATTAGATACCTCAAACGTTCAAAATACTTAGCTTCCCGAACATAGTCCCACAGCATTAAATCCAAATTTGTAGAATTAATCGATTTAACTGTATTGCACTTATCATGTCTCTATGGACCATAGCTGCTTAATTAGTGCTTTAACGTTGCTTTTACCTCGAAAAAAATTTAAGGAACATAAAATTAGTTACCACAAACGTTCAAAATACTTAGCTTCCCGAAGATAGTCCCACAGCATTAAATCCAAGTTTGTAGAAATAATCGATTTAACTGTATTGCACTTTATCATGTCTCTATGGGCCATAGCTGCTTAATTAGTGCTTTAACGTTGTTTTTACCTCGAAAAAAATTTAAGGAACATAAAATTAGTTACCACAAACGTTCAAAATACTTAGCTTCCCGAACATAGTCCAACAGCATTAAATCCAAGTTTGTAGAAATAATCGATTTAACTGTATTGCACTTTATCATGTCTCTATGGGCCATAGCTGCTTAATTAGTGCTTTAACGTTGTTTTTACCTCGAAAAAAATTTAAGGAACATAAAATTAGTTACCACAAACGTTCAAAATACTTAGCTTCCCGAACATAGTCCAACAGCATTAAATCCAAGTTTGTAGAAATAATCGATTTAACTGTATTGCACTTTATCATGTCTCTATGGGCCATAGCTGCTTAATTAGTGCTTTAACGTTGTTTTTACCTCGAAAAAAATTTAAGGAACATAAAATTAGTTACCACAAACGTTCAAAATACTTAGCTTCCCGAACATAGTCCAACAGCATTAAATCCAAGTTTGTAGAAATAATCGATTTAACTGTATTGCACTTTATCATGTCTCTATGGACCATAGCTGCTTAATTAGTGCTTTAACGTTGTTTTTACCTCGAAAAAAATTTAAGGAACATAAAATTAGTTACCACAAACGTTCAAAATACTTAGCTTCCCGAACATAGTCCAACAGCATTAAATCCAAGTTTGTAGAAATAATCGATTTAACTGTATTGCACTTTATCATGTCTCTATGGGCCATAGCTGCTTAATTAGTGCTTTAACGTTGTTTTTACCTCGAAAAAAATTTAAGGAACATAAAATTAGTTACCACAAACGTTCAAAATACTTAGCTTCCCGAACATAGTCCAACAGCATTAAATCCAAGTTTGTAGAAATAATCGATTTAACTGTATTGCACTTTATCATGTCTCTATGGGCCATAGCTGCTTAATTAGTGCTTTAACGTTGTTTTTACCTCGAAAAAAATTTAAGGAACATAAAATTAGTTACCACAAACGTTCAAAATACTTAGCTTCCCGAACATAGTCCAACAGCATTAAATCCAAGTTTGTAGAAATAATCGATTTAACTGTATTGCACTTTATCATGTCTCTATGGACCATAGCTGCTTAATTAGTGCTTTAACGTTGTTTTTACCTCGAAAAAAATTTAAGGAACATAAAATTAGTTTCCACAAACGTTCAAAATACTTAGCTTCCCGAAGATAGTTCAACAGCATTAAATCCAAGTTCGTAGAATTAATCGATTTAACTGTATTGCACTTTATCATGTCTCTATGGGCCATAGCTGCTTAATTAGTGCTTTAACGTTGTTTTTACCTCGAAAAAAATTTAAGGAACATAAAATTAGTTACCACAAACGTTCAAAATACTTAGCTTCCCGAAGATAGTCCCATAGCATTAAATCAAAGTTTCTAGAATTAATCAATTTAACAAACTGTTTTGCACTTATCGTGTCTCTCTGGACCATAGCTGCTTAATTAGTGCTTTAACGTTGTTTTTACCTCGAAAAAAATTTAAGGAACATAAAATTAGTTACCACAAACGTTCAAAATACTTAGCTTCCCGAAGATAGTTCAACAGCATTAAATCCAAGTTTGTAGAAATAATCGATTTAACTGTATTGCACTTTATCATGTCTCTATGGACCATAACTGCTTAATTAGTGCTTTAACGTTGTTTTTACCTCGAAAAAAATTTAAGGAACATAAAATTAGTTACCACAAACGTTCAAAATACTTAGCTTCCCGAACATAGTCCAACAGCATTAAATCCAAGTTTGTAGAAATAATCGATTTAACTGTATTGCACTTTATCATGTCTCTATGGACCATAACTGCTTAATTAGTGCTTTAACGTTGTTTTTACCTCGAAAAAAATTTAAGGAACATAAAATTAGTTACCACAAACGTTCAAAATACTTAGCTTCCCGAAGATAGTTCAACAGCATTAAATCCAAGTTTGTAGAAATAATCGATTTAACTGTATTGCAGTTTATCATGTCTCTATGGACCATAACTGCTTAATTAGTGCTTTAACGTTGTTTTTACCTCGAAAAAAATTTAAGGAACATAAAATTAGTTACCACAAACGTTCAAAATACTTAGCTTCCCGAAGATAGTTCAACAGCATTAAATCCAAGTTCGTAGAATTAATCGATTTAACTGTATTGCACTTTATCATGTCTCTATGGGCCATAGCTGCTTAATTAGTGCTTTAACGTTGTTTTTACCTCGAAAAAAATTTAAGGAACATAAAATTAGTTACCACAAACGTTCAAAATACTTAGCTTCCCGAACATAGTCCCACAGCATTAAATCCAAGTTTGTAGAAATAATCGATTTAACTGTATTGCACTTTATCATGTCTCTCTGGACCATAGCTGCTTAATTAGTGCTTTAACGTTGTTTTTACCTCGAAAAAAATTTAAGGAACATAAAATTAGTTACCACAAACGTTCAAAATACTTAGCTTCCCGAACATAGTCCAACAGCATTAAATCCAAGTTTGTAGAAATAATCGATTTAACTGTATTGCACTTTATCATGTCTCTATGGACCATAACTGCTTAATTAGTGCTTTAACGTTGTTTTTACCTCGAAAAAAATTTAAGGAACATAAAATTAGTTACCACAAACGTTCAAAATACTTAGCTTCCCGAAGATAGTCCAACAGCATGAAATCCAAGTTCGTAGAATTAATCGATTTAACTGTATTGCACTTTATCATGTCTCTATGGGCCATAGCTGCTTAATTAGTGCTTTAACGTTGTTTTTACCTCGAAAAAAATTTAAGGAACATAAAATTAGTTACCACAAACGTTCAAAATACTTAGCTTCCCGAAGATAGTCCCATAGCATTAAATCAAAGTTTCTAGAATTAATCAATGTAACAAACTGTTTTGCACTTATCGTGTCTCTCTGGACCATAGCTGCTTAATTAGTGCTTTAACGTTGTTTTTACCTCGAAAAAAATTTAAGGAACATAAAATTAGTTACCACAAACGTTCAAAATACTTAGCTTCCCGAACATAGTCCAACAGCATTAAATCCAAGTTTGTAGAAATAATCGATTTAACTGTATTGCACTTATCATGTCTCTATGGACCATAACTGCTTAATTAGTGCTTTAACGTTGCTTTTACCTCGAAAAAAATTTAAGGAACATAAAATTAGTTACCACAAACGTTCAAAATACTTAGCTTCCCGAAGATAGTCCCACAGCATTAAATCCAAGTTTGTAGAATTATTCGATTTAACTGTATTGCACTTATCATGTCTCTATGGACCATAGCTGCTTAATTAGTGCTTTATCGTTGTTTTTACCTCGAAAAAATTTAAGGAACATGAAATTAGTTACCACAAACGTTCAAAATACTTAGCTTCCCGAACATAGTCCCACAGCATTAAATCAAAGTTTGTAGAATTAATCGATTTAACAAACTGTTTTGCACTTATCGTGTCTCTCTGGACCATAGCTGCTTAATTAGTGCTTTAACGTTGTTTTTACCTCGAAAAAAATTTAAGGAACATAAAATTAGTTACCACAAACGTTCAAAATACTTAGCTTCCCGAAGATAGTTCAACAGCATTAAATCCAAGTTTGTAGAAATAATCGATTTAACTGTATTGCACTTTATCATGTCTCTATGGACCATAACTGCTTAATTAGTGCTTTAACGTTGTTTTTACCTCGAAAAAAATTTAAGGAACATAAAATTAGTTACCACAAACGTTCAAAATACTTAGCTTCCCGAACATAGTCCAACAGCATTAAATCCAAGTTTGTAGAAATAATCGATTTAACTGTATTGCACTTTATCATGTCTCTATGGACCATAACTGCTTAATTAGTGCTTTAACGTTGTTTTTACCTCGAAAAAAATTTAAGGAACATAAAATTAGTTACCACAAACGTTCAAAATACTTAGCTTCCCGAAGATAGTTCAACAGCATTAAATCCAAGTTTGTAGAAATAATCGATTTAACTGTATTGCAGTTTATCATGTCTCTATGGACCATAACTGCTTAATTAGTGCTTTAACGTTGTTTTTACCTCGAAAAAAATTTAAGGAACATAAAATTAGTTACCACAAACGTTCAAAATACTTAGCTTCCCGAAGATAGTTCAACAGCATTAAATCCAAGTTCGTAGAATTAATCGATTTAACTGTATTGCACTTTATCATGTCTCTATGGGCCATAGCTGCTTAATTAGTGCTTTAACGTTGTTTTTACCTCGAAAAAAATTTAAGGAACATAAAATTAGTTACCACAAACGTTCAAAATAATTAGCTTCCCGAACATAGTCCCACAGCATTAAATCCAAGTTTGTAGAAATAATCGATTTAACTGTATTGCACTTTATCATGTCTCTCTGGACCATAGCTGCTTAATTAGTGCTTTAACGTTGTTTTTACCTCGAAAAAAATTTAAGGAACATAAAATTAGTTACCACAAACGTTCAAAATACTTAGCTTCCCGAACATAGTCCCACAGCATTAAATCCAAGTTTGTAGAAATAATCGATTTAACTGTATTGCACTTTATCATGTCTCTCTGGACCATAGCTGCTTAATTAGTGCTTTAACGTTGTTTTTACCTCGAAAAAAATTTAAGGAACATAAAATTAGTTACCACAAACGTTCAAAATACTTAGCTTCCCGAACATAGTCCAACAGCATTAAATCCAAGTTTGTAGAAATAATCGATTTAACTGTATTGCACTTTATCATGTCTCTATGGACCATAACTGCTTAATTAGTGCTTTAACGTTGTTTTTACCTCGAAAAAAATTTAAGGAACATAAAATTAGTTACCACAAACGTTCAAAATACTTAGCTTCCCGAAGATAGTCCAACAGCATGAAATCCAAGTTCGTAGAATTAATCGATTTAACTGTATTGCACTTTATCATGTCTCTATGGGCCATAGCTGCTTAATTAGTGCTTTAACGTTGTTTTTACCTCGAAAAAAATTTAAGGAACATAAAATTAGTTACCACAAACGTTCAAAATACTTAGCTTCCCGAAGATAGTCCCATAGCATTAAATCAAAGTTTCTAGAATTAATCAATGTAACAAACTGTTTTGCACTTATCGTGTCTCTCTGGACCATAGCTGCTTAATTAGTGCTTTAACGTTGTTTTTACCTCGAAAAAAATTTAAGGAACATAAAATTAGTTACCACAAACGTTCAAAATACTTAGCTTCCCGAACATAGTCCAACAGCATTAAATCCAAGTTTGTAGAAATAATCGATTTAACTGTATTGCACTTATCATGTCTCTATGGACCATAACTGCTTAATTAGTGCTTTAACGTTGCTTTTACCTCGAAAAAAATTTAAGGAACATAAAATTAGTTACCACAAACGTTCAAAATACTTAGCTTCCCGAAGATAGTCCCACAGCATTAAATCCAAGTTTGTAGAATTATTCGATTTAACTGTATTGCACTTATCATGTCTCTATGGACCATAGCTGCTTAATTAGTGCTTTATCGTTGTTTTTACCTCGAAAAAATTTAAGGAACATGAAATTAGTTACCACAAACGTTCAAAATACTTAGCTTCCCGAACATAGTCCCACAGCATTAAATCAAAGTTTGTAGAATTAATCGATTTTACTGTTTTGCACTTATCGTGTCTCTCTGGATGGTCCATGGACCATAGCTACTTAATTAGTGTTTTAACGTTGTTTTTACCTCTGGTAAAATTTTACGAACATAAAATTAGCTACTAGAAACATCTAAAATATTTAGCTCACAAAAGATTGTCCTCTATTGTCCCTGTTGTTATATGAAAATTGTTAGCTTATTCATTAGTTTTAAATATTTGCTGAATATATTTTATTAATTATTCATGCAAAAATTTTTAAATATCGTGTACACATTTTAATTGAAAACAGTTGGTCAAATATTAAAAAAAATAATAATTTTTTCCCGTTCAGTTGTTGGTAATGCGATTAGCCATTTTGTCGTCGAATTAACGTAATGGATATAGGCAAGAGCCAAGAACTAGTCAATCAAGGATTTGCATAATAAAATTGGCGTTTATTCGAACACCAATGGACTCCACTGTCACATTCATTAATTCGCCACAATGATATACGAGCACAATATTTGACACTGAATTGATTAAGTACTCTCACTCTATTTATTATACGTTTATATTATGCCGCATTAATTCCAAATTCCAAAATGCGGTTTTTACACAAAAAGATCTTTTTTTTATTTACTCAAGTACCAACTAATTTTTGTTTAATTTAAATTAATTTCATATCAAACGATTTCGATGAGTTTTGTTTTGGATGCGTCAGTAGATTTGCAATTTCAATCTATCCCATTTGTGTTAGAGTGTTTCAGATCGATGCACCATTCTAATACATTGCCGCATTGCTCTTGTATTATTATAAATTAAATCTAAAAAGCTTTTGTAAAATAATTAAACCTTTTTTAATACTTTTATTGTAGAGTCTATTGCGCGCACGAGGCTTATTATTTAATCTCCTTTTATATTCCAAACTCGCAATTATTAAAGGTTTAATTGTTTTCTTTCATTATGTCATTTAAAATTTTTATTTATTAAACCCTCGTTGTAATTAGTAAAACAAAATAACAACCTAATCACACGCTGTGAATTTACTTCTATGTATGTTTTGTTCTATACGCACAATAGATAAGCAGCTCTACTATCAACATGTAATAATGTAGAAGTTTACTGTTTTTCGAAGATGATATAGGTACTTGAGCCACTTCCAAATATAATCCCAAAAAGTTAACGTTTGTATATTTTGCAGTGGTCCAACCACCCAATCAGCTTCCTTGGGACACCTTGTATACCCAGGATTTCTCTTATAATAGGCAATAGATGAAAATTGTAATGAGCAAAAATAGTCTACCTTTAATGCTTTTTCTTTGTGTGTAAAACAAATTATCTCAAACCTTGCAATATTGCTCAACTTTAATTTATAATTGTTATGTCAAGAGTGTTGCCTATCTATTAGGCGGTTTTTAATTATTTATGCACTTCTGGAATTTTTAAAGGCGTTTCTAAATGAAAATAAACATTGTGAATAAAAATAAATAAATGTTTCACGCTCAAGAGCTTCTTGGTTCAATTTTGATTACACTCGTGGACCGAAGGCCCCCAAAAAGGAAGCCCGGAGGACCCACCTGTTAGAAAGTAAAGTGAGGGACTCGAGTAATGATTATTACACTTTAGAAATTGTAATAATAAAAAAATGTTTAACGCAATTTGACGAAAATACATCTAATGATTCAATTACAATATGTAAATTTATCAAATTTGGTTCAACAACAACAATAACAACACCACCATTAATAAAGTTTTTGTGGTAGTACGCTTATTTTTCTAATCAAAAACGTAATTTGATAACTCTAATTTAAATTTAAATTAATAAAGTTTTTAATCAAAAAAGATTTACCTGTATGAAATTGAATGATTAATTGATCGAAAACAAAAACAAGGACGAGGATATGGCTACAGAAAAAATCAAAGGGTCGAAGTAGTTGGAATAATTATAAATTGGAAATAAATCAATTTTTATTGAAGTTTGTTTTGTAATAAGAATCATCGATCCATGAAGATTCTATCATACAAATAACGAAACTGTGAGATTTTTGTAAAAAAAGAGAAGTAAAAGAACATCCAAAGGAGGATGAGAAGAAAAAATATTATTTTTTTATTGCCTATATCTAGTACAAAAATTCCTTAAGGCAATAAAGTTTTATTTTATTTTTTGATTACGAAAACGTTAAAAATAGTAATTCAAACATGATTTTAAACTAATCGCTTACATACGAGTTAATTTAATCAAATTTTAAACCTTAATTTGGCCCTCTGGTGTATTAATTTTAATAAAGAGAAGCAACTAACATAAACGCTTAACAAGCCTCCCCATCTTAGTTAATTTAATAAAATAAGGTATAATTACCCAAGAGTTTCCAACGCAAAATTGCAAATAAGCGTAATAAAAATAAATTTTTGTTTCCCCCTTTAAAAATTTCCATCGTGTCAAACCTTGAGGCACTTCAACAAAATAAATTTAATTTGCTAAAATTGGCTCGGTCTGATTTCGGCAACAAACTAAAATATATATTTTATATCAACACCACCCTCTGTATAGTATTTCAATGTTATTTTCTTCCAAAAAAGGCACAAACCAAATTGCTTTTAAAATTCAATCGTCATTATTTTATTCGAAATTAATTAAAGGCCACAAAGTTTACTAATTAACGTAAAATTCGCTCATCGCTATTGTATATTTTGATTTTAATTTGTAAATTAATAAATAAACGTTAACTGTTGTTTTGTTTGTTTATTATACACGTAATAAACAAGAAACTCATTAAACATCATCAGAAGTGTTTATTTAGCTTCAAATGGCTATTTGGAAGTTTTAAATGTTATTGATCTACTTTTCAATGACTATTATAACTAAAGTAGTTTGGAAAAGTTTTTATTTTAAAATTAAATACATGTCCATGTGGAAATTATTGAGCTCGAAATGAAAATGTCTTTTTACTTTTTGTACTTAAAAAAGGAGTTAATTAACTTGGAAGTTATATAATGTGCAATCAAAATTGTAAATAAGCTGAGAATTACTCTCTGTAAAGGTTGATTCCAAAGTAAATACAGCAATAACTCTTTACCTTTAGGTAAATTTGAATTAACTTTTTAATTTTCACAATTAATTTAAGACTAATGGAGTGTTTTCATAGCTGTTTGTATCCTTGGTATCCACGTGTCCCGTGGAGGGGTGCATGCTCTGGTTAAGGCTTTAAAGGTGCTTCAGATGGTAGTACTCTTTAATAGCTAGTATTTTGAAAACCAAGTAGCTTAGGCTTCAGAAGACCGTTTCTGTCTAAAATAAGCCAATGATACTAGCAGTGTTTTCGAACGTTTATGAGAATTTGAAGGGCTGAGACATGTAGGGGACAATGTTAAGCGATGGTTCCTCAATGACAATTATAACTAAAGTAGTTTGGAAAAGTGGTTTTTGAAAATACAGTAAAAGTATTTTCCATGTGGAAATTATTGAGCTCGAAATGAAAATATTTTTTTACTTTTTTATGTAAAAAATGAGTTAATTAACTTGGAAGTTACATAATGTGCAATCAATGGGATAGTACCAACTTAAATTTATTTTTGGGACCCTAATATCAATCGAAACAATATTTTTATGTTGGTAATTTCTTGGACCATCTTTAAAATACGATAGTGACAAATTTCTACAAAACCAAGCCGTTTTTAACGTTCACAACGTCTCTTAAGTACTTAAAGGTTGATAGTATTGAGAGTAGTACCATGTTAAATTAATTTACTACTCCTAATACAAACCAAAACAATATTATTAATTTTTTGTTGGTAATTTTTTTGATCATTTTTGAAAATACGTCAGTGACAAATTTAAAAAAAAAGCAAGCCGTTTTTAACGTTAACAACGTCTGTTAAGTACTTAAAGGTTGATAGTATTACAGTAGTACCATGTTAAATTAATTTACTACCCCTACTACAAACAGAAACAATATTATTAATTTTTTGTTGGTAATTTTTTTGATCATCTTTCAAAATACGTCAGTGACAAATTTCAACAAAAGCAATCCGTTTTTAACGTTAACAACGTCTGTTAAGTACTTAAAGGTTGATAGTATTGGGGTAGTACCATGTTAAATTAATTTACTACCCTTAATACAAACCGAAACAATATTATTAATTTTTTGTTGGTAATTTTTTTGATCATCTTTCAAAATACGTCAGTGACAAATTTCAACAAAAGCAAGCCGTTGTTAACGTTAACAACGTCTGTTAAGTACTTGAAGGTTGATAGTATTGGGGTAGTACTATGTTAAATTAATTTACTACTCCTAACACAAACCAAAACAATATTATTAATTTTTATGTTGGTAATTTATTTGATCATTTTTGAAAATACGTCAGTGACAAATTTCAAAAAAAGTAAGCCGTTTTTAACGTTAACAACGTCTGTTAAGTACTTAAAGGTTGATACAAAATACAAATCATAATACAAACCAAACCAATATTATTAATTTTTATGTAGGTAATTTTTTTGATCATTTTTGAAAATACGTCAGTGACAAAATTTCAACAAAAGCAAGCCGTCTTTAACGTTAACAACGCCTGTTAAGTACTTAAAGGTTGATAGTATTGAGAGTAGTACCATGTTAAATTAATTTACTACTCCTAATACAAACCAAAACAGTATTATTAATTTTTATGTTGGTAATTTTTTTGATCATCTTTGAAAATACGTCAGTGACAAATTTCAAAAAAATCAAGCCGTTTTTAATGTTAACAACGCCTGTTAAGTATTTAAAGGTTGATAGTATTGGGGCAGTACCATGTTAAATTAATTTACTACCCCTACTACAAACAGAAACAATATTATTAATTTCTAAGTTGGTAATTTTTTTGATCATCTTTCAAAATACGTCAGTGACAAATTTCAACAAAAGCAAGCCGTTGTTAACGTTAACAACGTCTGTTAAGTACTTAAAGGTTGATAGTATTGGGGTAGTACCATGTTAAATTAATTTACTACTCCTAATACAAACCAAAACAATATTATTAATTTTTATGTTGGTAATTTTTTTGATCATTTTTGAAAATACGTCAGTGACAAATTTAAAAAAAAAAGCAAGCCGTTTTTAACGTTAACAACGTCTGTTAAGTACTTAAAGGTTGATAGTATTGGGGTAGTACCATGTTAAATTAATTTACTACTCCTAATACAAACCAAAACAATATTATTAATTTTTTGTTGGTAATTTTTTTGATCATTTTTGAAAATACGTCAGTGACAAATTTAAAAAAAAAAGCAAGCCGTTTTTAACGTTAACAACGTCTGTTAAGTACTTAAAGGTTGATAGTATTACAGTAGTACCATGTTAAATTAATTTACTACCCCTACTACAAACAGAAACAATATTATTAATTTTTTGTTGGTAATTTTTTTGATCATCTTTCAAAATACGTCAGTGACAAATTTCAACAAGGGCAATCCGTTTTTAACGTTAACAACGTCTGTTAAGTACTTAAAGGTTGATAGTATTGGGGTAGTACCATGTTAAATTAATTTACTACTCCTAATACAAACCAAAACAATATTATTAATTTTTTGTTGGTAATTTTTTTGATCATTTTTGAAAATACGTCAGTGACAAATTTAAAAAAAAAGCAAGCCGTTTTTAACGTTAACAACGTCTGTTAAGTACTTAAAGGTTGATAGTATTACAGTAGTACCATGTTAAATTAATTTACTACCCTTAATACAAACCGAAACAATATTATTAATTTTTTTGATCATCTTTCAAAATACGTCAGTGACAAATTTCAACAAAAGCAATCCGTTTTTAACGTTAACAACGTCTGTTAAGTACTTAAAGGTTGATAGTATTGGGGTAGTACCATGTTAAATTAATTTACTACTCCTAATACAAACCAAAACAATATTATTAATTTTTTGTTGGTAATTTTTTTGATCATTTTTGAAAATACGTCAGTGACAAATTTAAAAAAAAAGCAAGCCGTTTTTAACGTTAACAACGTCTGTTAAGTACTTAAAGGTTGATAGTATTACAGTAGTACCATGTTAAATTAATTTACTACCCTTAATACAAACCGAAACAATATTATTAATTTTTTTGATCATCTTTCAAAATACGTCAGTGACAAATTTCAACAAAAGCAATCCGTTTTTAACGTTAACAACGTCTGTTAAGTACTTAAAGGTTGATAGTATTGGGGTAGTACCATGTTAAATTAATTTACTACTCCTAATACAAACCAAAACAATATTATTAATTTTTTGTTGGTAATTTTTTTGATCATTTTTGAAAATACGTCAGTGACAAATTTAAAAAAAAAGCAAGCCGTTTTTAACGTTAACAACGTCTGTTAAGTACTTAAAGGTTGATAGTATTACAGTAGTACCATGTTAAATTAATTTACTACCCTTAATACAAACCGAAACAATATTATTAATTTTTTTGATCATCTTGTCACCTCAATGACAATTATAACTAAAGTAGTTTGGAAAAGTGGTTTTTGAAAATACAGTAAAAGTATTTTCCATGTGGAAATTATTGAGCTCGAAATGAAAATATTTTTTTACTTTTTTATGTAAAAAATGAGTTAATTAACTTGGAAGTTACATAATGTGCAATCAATGGGATAGTACCAACTTAAATTTATTTTTGGGACCCTAATATCAATCGAAACAATATTTTTATGTTGGTAATTTCTTGGACCATCTTTAAAATACGATAGTGACAAATTTCTACAAAACCAAGCCGTTTTTAACGTTCACAACGTCTCTTAAGTACTTAAAGGTTGATAGTATTGAGAGTAGTACCATGTTAAATTAATTTACTACTCCTAATACAAACCAAAACAATATTATTAATTTTTTGTTGGTAATTTTTTTGATCATTTTTGAAAATACGTCAGTGACAAATTTAAAAAAAAAGCAAGCCGTTTTTAACGTTAACAACGTCTGTTAAGTACTTAAAGGTTGATAGTATTACAGTAGTACCATGTTAAATTAATTTACTACCCCTACTACAAACAGAAACAATATTATTAATTTTTTGTTGGTAATTTTTTTGATCATCTTTCAAAATACGTCAGTGACAAATTTCAACAAAAGCAATCCGTTTTTAACGTTAACAACGTCTGTTAAGTACTTAAAGGTTGATAGTATTGGGGTAGTACCATGTTAAATTAATTTACTACCCTTAATACAAACCGAAACAATATTATTAATTTTTTGTTGGTAATTTTTTTGATCATCTTTCAAAATACGTCAGTGACAAATTTCAACAAAAGCAAGCCGTTGTTAACGTTAACAACGTCTGTTAAGTACTTGAAGGTTGATAGTATTGGGGTAGTACTATGTTAAATTAATTTACTACTCCTAACACAAACCAAAACAATATTATTAATTTTTATGTTGGTAATTTATTTGATCATTTTTGAAAATACGTCAGTGACAAATTTCAAAAAAAGTAAGCCGTTTTTAACGTTAACAACGTCTGTTAAGTACTTAAAGGTTGATACAAAATACAAATCATAATACAAACCAAACCAATATTATTAATTTTTATGTAGGTAATTTTTTTGATCATTTTTGAAAATACGTCAGTGACAAAATTTCAACAAAAGCAAGCCGTCTTTAACGTTAACAACGCCTGTTAAGTACTTAAAGGTTGATAGTATTGAGAGTAGTACCATGTTAAATTAATTTACTACTCCTAATACAAACCAAAACAGTATTTTATTAATTTTTATGTTGGTAATTTTTTTGATCATCTTTGAAAATACGTCAGTGACAAATTTCAAAAAAATCAAGCCGTTTTTAATGTTAACAACGCCTGTTAAGTATTTAAAGGTTGATAGTATTGGGGCAGTACCATGTTAAATTAATTTACTACCCCTACTACAAACAGAAACAATATTATTAATTTCTAAGTAGGTAATTTTTTTGATCATCTTTCAAAATACGTCAGTGACAAATTTCAACAAAAGCAAGCCGTTGTTAACGTTAACAACGTCTGTTAAGTACTTAAAGGTTGATAGTATTGGGGTAGTACCATGTTAAATTAATTTACTACTCCTAATACAAACCAAAACAATATTATTAATTTTTATGTTGGTAATTTTTTTGATCATTTTTGAAAATACGTCAGTGACAAATTTAAAAAAAAAGCAAGCCGTTTTTAACGTTAACAACGTCTGTTAAGTACTTAAAGGTTGATAGTATTGGGGTAGTACCATGTTAAATTAATTTACTACTCCTAATACAAACCAAAACAATATTATTAATTTTTTGTTGGTAATTTTTTTGATCATTTTTGAAAATACGTCAGTGACAAATTTAAAAAAAAAGCAAGCCGTTTTTAACGTTAACAACGTCTGTTAAGTACTTAAAGGTTGATAGTATTACAGTAGTACCATGTTAAATTAATTTACTACCCCTACTACAAACAGAAACAATATTATTAATTTTTTGTTGGTAATTTTTTTGATCATCTTTCAAAATACGTCAGTGACAAATTTCAACAAAAGCAATCCGTTTTTAACGTTAACAACGTCTGTTAAGTACTTAAAGGTTGATAGTATTGGGGTAGTACCATGTTAAATTAATTTACTACCCTTAATACAAACCGAAACAATATTATTAATTTTTTGTTGGTAATTTTTTTGATCATCTTTCAAAATACGTCAGTGACAAATTTCAACAAAAGCAATCCGTTTTTAACGTTAACAACGTCTGTTAAGTACTTAAAGGTTGATAGTATTGGGGTAGTACCATGTTAAATTAATTTACTACTCCTAATACAAACCAAAACAATATTATTAATTTTTTGTTGGTAATTTTTTTGATCATTTTTGAAAATACGTCAGTGACAAATTTAAAAAAAAAGCAAGCCGTTTTTAACGTTAACAACGTCTGTTAAGTACTTAAAGGTTGATAGTATTACAGTAGTACCATGTTAAATTAATTTACTACCCCTACTACAAACAGAAACAATATTATTAATTTTTTGTTGGTAATTTTTTTGATCATCTTTCAAAATACGTCAGTGACAAATTTCAACAAAAGCAATCCGTTTTTAACGTTAACAACGTCTGTTAAGTACTTAAAGGTTGATAGTATTGGGGTAGTACCATGTTAAATTAATTTACTACCCTTAATACAAACCGAAACAATATTATTAATTTTTTTGATCATCTTTCAAAATACGTCAGTGACAAATTTCAACAAAAGCAATCCGTTTTTAACGTTAACAACGTCTGTTAAGTACTTAAAGGTTGATAGTATTGGGGTAGTACCATGTTAAATTAATTTACTACTCCTAATACAAACCAAAACAATATTATTAATTTTTTGTTGGTAATTTTTTTGATCATTTTTGAAAATACGTCAGTGACAAATTTAAAAAAAAAGCAAGCCGTTTTTAACGTTAACAACGTCTGTTAAGTACTTAAAGGTTGATAGTATTACAGTAGTACCATGTTAAATTAATTTACTACCCCTACTACAAACAGAAACAATATTATTAATTTTTTGTTGGTAATTTTTTTGATCATCTTTCAAAATACGTCAGTGACAAATTTCAACAAAAGCAATCCGTTTTTAACGTTAACAACGTCTGTTAAGTACTTAAAGGTTGATAGTATTGGGGTAGTACCATGTTAAATTAATTTACTACCCTTAATACAAACCGAAACAATATTATTAATTTTTTGTTGGTAATTTTTTTGATCATCTTTCAAAATACGTCAGTGACAAATTTCAACAAAAGCAAGCCGTTGTTAACGTTAACAACGTCTGTTAAGTACTTGAAGGTTGATAGTATTGGGGTAGTACTATGTTAAATTAATTTACTACTCCTAACACAAACCAAAACAATATTATTAATTTTTATGTTGGTAATTTATTTGATCATTTTTGAAAATACGTCAGTGACAAATTTCAAAAAAAGTAAGCCGTTTTTAACGTTAACAACGTCTGTTAAGTACTTAAAGGTTGATACAAAATACAAATCATAATACAAACCAAACCAATATTATTAATTTTTATGTAGGTAATTTTTTTGATAATTTTTGAAAATACGTCAGTGACAAAATTTCAACAAAAGCAAGCCGTCTTTAACGTTAACAACGCCTGTTAAGTACTTAAAGGTTGATAGTATTGAGAGTAGTACCATGTTAAATTCATTTACTACCCCTACTACAAACCGAAACAATATTATTAATTTCTAAGTAGGTAATTTTTTTGATCATCTTTCAAAATACGTCAGTGACAAATTTCAACAAAAGCAAGCCGTTGTTAACGTTAACAACGTCTGTTAAGTACTTAAAGGTTGATAGTATTGGGGTAGTACCATGTTAAATTAATTTACTACTCCTAATACAAACCAAAACAATATTATTAATTTTTATGTTGGTAATTTTTTTGATCATTTTTGAAAATACGTCAGTGACAAATTTAAAAAAAAAGCAAGCCGTTTTTAACGTTAACAACGTCTGTTAAGTACTTAAAGGTTGATAGTATTGGGGTAGTACCATGTTAAATTAATTTACTACTCCTAATACAAACCAAAACAATATTATTAATTTTTTGTTGGTAATTTTTTTGATCATTTTTGAAAATACGTCAGTGACAAATTTAAAAAAAAAGCAAGCCGTTTTTAACGTTAACAACGTCTGTTAAGTACTTAAAGGTTGATAGTATTACAGTAGTACCATGTTAAATTAATTTACTACCCCTACTACAAACAGAAACAATATTATTAATTTTTTGTTGGTAATTTTTTTGATCATCTTTCAAAATACGTCAGTGACAAATTTCAACAAAAGCAATCCGTTTTTAACGTTAACAACGTCTGTTAAGTACTTAAAGGTTGATAGTATTGGGGTAGTACCATGTTAAATTAATTTACTACCCTTAATACAAACCGAAACAATATTATTAATTTTTTGTTGGTAATTTTTTTGATCATCTTTCAAAATACGTCAGTGACAAATTTCAACAAAAGCAATCCGTTTTTAACGTTAACAACGTCTGTTAAGTACTTAAAGGTTGATAGTATTGGGGTAGTACCATGTTAAATTAATTTACTACTCCTAATACAAACCAAAACAATATTATTAATTTTTTGTTGGTAATTTTTTTGATCATTTTTGAAAATACGTCAGTGACAAATTTAAAAAAAAAGCAAGCCGTTTTTAACGTTAACAACGTCTGTTAAGTACTTAAAGGTTGATAGTATTACAGTAGTACCATGTTAAATTAATTTACTACCCTTAATACAAACCGAAACAATATTATTAATTTTTTTGATCATCTTTCAAAATACGTCAGTGACAAATTTCAACAAAAGCAATCCGTTTTTAACGTTAACAACGTCTGTTAAGTACTTAAAGGTTGATAGTATTGGGGTAGTACCATGTTAAATTAATTTACTACTCCTAATACAAACCAAAACAATATTTTTAATTTTTTGTTGGTAATTTTTTTGATCATTTTTGAAAATACGTCAGTGACAAATTTAAAAAAAAAGCAAGCCGTTTTTAACGTTAACAACGTCTGTTAAGTACTTAAAGGTTGATAGTATTACAGTAGTACCATGTTAAATTAATTTACTACCCCTACTACAAACAGAAACAATATTATTAATTTTTTGTTGGTAATTTTTTTGATCATCTTTCAAAATACGTCAGTGACAAATTTCAACAAAAGCAATCCGTTTTTAACGTTAACAACGTCTGTTAAGTACTTAAAGGTTGATAGTATTGGGGTAGTACCATGTTAAATTAATTTACTACCCTTAATACAAACCGAAACAATATTATTAATTTTTTGTTGGTAATTTTTTTGATCATCTTTCAAAATACGTCAGTGACAAATTTCAACAAAAGCAATCCGTTTTTAACGTTAACAACGTCTGTTAAGTACTTAAAGGTTGATAGTATTGGGGTAGTACCATGTTAAATTAATTTACTACTCCTAATACAAACCAAAACAATATTATTAATTTTTTGTTGGTAATTTTTTTGATCATTTTTGAAAATACGTCAGTGACAAATTTAAAAAAAAAGCAAGCCGTTTTTAACGTTAACAACGTCTGTTAAGTACTTAAAGGTTGATAGTATTACAGTAGTACCATGTTAAATTAATTTACTACCCTTAATACAAACCGAAACAATATTATTAATTTTTTTGATCATCTTTCA
The DNA here is from genome assembly GCA_963924605.1 of Malthinus seriepunctatus. NCBI lineage: Eukaryota > Metazoa > Arthropoda > Insecta > Coleoptera > Cantharidae > Malthinus > Malthinus seriepunctatus. The sequence continues at coordinate 36,818,205 of OZ004602.1, forward strand.
AAATACGTCAGTGACAAATTTCAACAAAAGCAATCCGTTTTTAACGTTAACAACGTCTGTTAAGTACTTAAAGGTTGATAGTATTGGGGTAGTACCATGTTAAATTAATTTACTACTCCTAATACAAACCAAAACAATATTATTAATTTTTTGTTGGTAATTTTTTTGATCATTTTTGAAAATACGTCAGTGACAAATTTAAAAAAAAAGCAAGCCGTTTTTAACGTTAACAACGTCTGTTAAGTACTTAAAGGTTGATAGTATTACAGTAGTACCATGTTAAATTAATTTACTACCCCTACTACAAACAGAAACAATATTATTAATTTTTTGTTGGTAATTTTTTTGATCATCTTTCAAAATACGTCAGTGACAAATTTCAACAAAAGCAAGCCGTTGTTAACGTTAACAACGTCTGTTAAGTACTTGAAGGTTGATAGTATTGGGGTAGTACTATGTTAAATTAATTTACTACTCCTAACACAAACCAAAACAATATTATTAATTTTTATGTTGGTAATTTATTTGATCATTTTTGAAAATACGTCAGTGACAAATTTCAAAAAAAGTAAGCCGTTTTTAACGTTAACAACGTCTGTTAAGTACTTAAAGGTTGATACAAAATACAAATCATAATACAAACCAAACCAATATTATTAATTTTTATGTAGGTAATTTTTTTGATCATTTTTGAAAATACGTCAGTGACAAAATTTCAACAAAAGCAAGCCGTCTTTAACGTTAACAACGCCTGTTAAGTACTTAAAGGTTGATAGTATTGAGAGTAGTACCATGTTAAATTCATTTACTACCCCTACTACAAACCGAAACAATATTATTAATTTTTATGTTGGTAATTTCTTTGACCATCTTTTAAAATACGTTAGTGACAAATTTTTACAAAACCAAGCCGTTTTTAACGTTAACAACGTCTGTTAAGTACTTGAAGGTTGATAGTATTGGGGTAGTACCATGTAAAATTAATTTACTACTCCTAATGCGAACCAAACCAATATTATTAATTTTTATGTAGGTAATTTTTTTGATCATCTTTCAAAATACATCAGTGACAAATTTCAACAAAAGCAAGCCGTTTTTAACGTTAGCAATGTCTGTTAAGTATTTAAACTAAAGGTTGATGGTATTGGAATACTACCAGAGGTTACATTTTTAAATCGCATTATTTGTAAAAAGTTAGCAAGCATAGAGTACATACATTGAGACTTTTTATAAAGACGGTATAGCTTAATCCGCAGTCCACCTCTGATTTTAGCATCAACGTAGGTTATTGTTATTGCACGATAATTTTATACGCCCAAAAATTTTAAAATAATGATAAAACACAATACACTGCCTAAATTGGGAAACTTAAGTAGTTTTGAGCTTCCACATTATGCACATCAACAGAAAATTACTCGACCTTAGTTATACGGCTTTCAAGATTCTACTAAGGGATTGCACATTTTAAACATATTTTAATCAGTTATCTTATTCAAAAAAAAATTCAAAAAATATTTTTCTAGTTTTATCATATGCATGTATGACAATATATGATTACGTCGAGTTAGCACATAGACTTTTAATAAGAGAGAGAATTATTTTTAAATAAGTACAATAAAAAAGATATCATATCAAAATATCATGAGATAGCTAGTTTTACGATTTTTCAAAATATTAAAGAATGTACAGGGTATTCTATTTAAATTAAGGAAGTAAATTTAAATAAAGAAGGGCACGAGAATCTAAGCTTAAGGTCGTGCATACAAATTTCGACTTTCTACGTTAAAGCTTAGAATTTGAAGGGCTGTAACATCTAGGCCACAATATGTTGGGGTTTTTTGTTTTAGGACAATGTTAAACCATCATTCCTCCAAACTTTCGCCAATTTTCATATTTTTTCCTTCGCCATTATTCGAAATATTGTGTGTAAAAGAAAAACAAAATATTAATACTTTTTACACCTGTTTTAAAGCTCCTAAGTAGGAGATCTCCTAAGTTAGGTAATTTACTTAAATCCCTTAGAAGTGGAAAAATCCTAAATCAAGACTACATCATCAACTTATACCCCGAACTTGCTACAACTGTTGACGTAGACGTTCAAATATGGACAGTAAGGAGAGGATTTCTATACAAACAAGCTTGTGAAAATCAAGTTGCCTCTAAACTCATAAAATAACAAAATTGAGACTTCTCAAAGTGTCGAAAGAATCTGCAAAGTTTAAAAATAAATTAGTGTTCTTATCTAACGTATTGGCTTTTAAAATGTTAAAACAACAAATTTTCGGAGAAGATCCTCATTAACATTTTCATACATAAAATTTGTCTCGTCTTTTCCTTTTCGAGTTGGGAAAATAAAAAGATCTAAATACATGATGAGAAAATTAACACCATATCTACATAAAGGAGAGCTTAAACATAACTTGTTAAAAGTTAAATTGTGAGGGGAAAAAATGGGGTATGAAAACGTTTATTCTTGTTTAAATATTCATATTAAGGTTAAATTTAAATAGAGAATGCAAACTTTCAAATTAATGTTTTCTTTAGGAAGTTGACAACAGATTCTATTGTTCGTTCATATCTCTGTACTCTCTAACATTTACATTCCAATGAGTCTCAGCAATTAACAATGTAAACAAATGTGAAAATGGAAATTTAAGGTAAATAACAAATAGATGGCTGTGTAAGTATTATTTTAGCGATTCAGTTGTAATAATCGTCTTTTTCTTTTTCTCTTCTAATTTATAATGGGAAGTAATGTATACTGAAAGCTTTAAAAGAGCTTTTTGGGTGTTGTAGTGGTGGTCGACTGTTCGAATTTCGCTTTAAACTAACCGATTAATAGTCACCTAAAAAATACAATTTCTGGCTTAATGACAAGTTGTATCAAAATAGTATATTAAGTATGAAGAACGGTAAGGTTGGTTTACCGGTCAAAGACAATTGTTTGGAGGCTGAGAGAATCGAAGCCTCCAATTATTGTCTGAGACCGGTAATCCTTAACGTTCGACATGCTTATAACGTTTTTTGTACGATCAGAGACAAATAAATAATAGATTTATGCAATTTTAAGTAAATTTTTTACTAAAAAAATCAAATGTCAAAAATGACATTTGTATTTTTTTATTAAATTAAGTAGCTTTGCTATATAAAAAGTTGACAACAAAACGTTTTACCGTTCTAGAACAGTAAAAACACTTACCGTCGCCCATTATATCCTAGCAACTAGTAAATTCAACTTACCTACGTGAAAACATATGCAGTAAATATCTTGAAATGACTGATCGTACAAAAAATTTATTAAAACAAAAAATGTAAATAATTTTATGACAAATATTTTTTGTTTGAAACAATTTTTCATGGCATTTATACGTTCTGAGGTAATTGTAAAAGAAAATATTTAGCCATTTACCAAATCTTATTTTTCAGGCACTTTTACTATGTTATTCGAGTGATTAAATACGATACTGAAATCCCTAAATTGGCAAATTATGAGCTAAGATGACTATCCTATAAATAGTTTGTTTTGTTGCTTCGTGTTTACAAAGAAAAAAAAACCCGTGCCTTTATTTTGTTGAAAGTAATAAAGAAGTAAACAAAAATTACTAATAACTCTGTTATTTCTTGTTGAAAAGATACTAAGTTCCTGAAAAAAAAATTTTCAACAATATTTCATTTGGAATTTTGTCTGTAGAAAGTCATAATGCTTGTGCTGTTCAGCAGCTGATAGAATATCACCCTTGAGCAAACATTTTGTTAAGTTTTACGGCAATTGGACGCTTTGTTCGTATCCACGAGTTTTCGTCTAAAAGAGATAGCGACATATACGCATAGGGATTTTCTCTACTGTACTTTGTCTTATCCACACCATTTAACTCACATGCGTCTATATATGAGAAGCGGATACATACGATATAAACGATCAATGTAACTTTTAGCCTTTTTCAAAAATTTTTTATTACATTTTCAATTTCATCATAAAAATCAATTTACCAAAAAGAAGAAAAAGATTTAATGAAAAATTCAAATTGAATTTTCTATTTAGTTGTGGAAATACAATAAATATAGTTTTTCACAATTTTAAAACGTTGCTGTTTCAAAGGTATCTAGATTTGAATCAAATTAATACTTTCTGCGATTTTTTTAAAAAAGACAAATTTCGATAAATTGACTCCTAACTGTAGTCCCTGAAGTATCCTTTCGAAAAGAATAGAAGTGTCTTATTAAATTATTTATCAAACTAAAAAAGAATTATTGAAATCGGATTGTTACTTATGGAGATAGAGCGTAATCAAATTTAGTCAAATCCGTCATTTTTGATTCTAAATTCTGGACAACGCAAGGGGTGGAGCCTCGTGGAACTCGGCCGTTTCTACGTATACAGGGTGATTCATTGATATGACGGTTTTCGATAGCTCCCTAGCCGTTGGAAATAAGGCATACATTTAAATACGAAAGTTATTCAACTCTTTAAGGAGCATAACCTAAAATTATTTCTATCTCTACAGAGTGTTGTATTACTGCTCGGCGAGAATATTTTTGATTTTTTTAAATGGAACACCCTGTATATTTTTCTATATTTCGACTTGGTGTTAAGTCGCCTACATACCTATATTAAAATTTTTTAATTTATTTGCGGTGTTGCCAAGTTATTAATGTTTTTCTCTAAAAAGTGTCCGCGACACGCGTTGCTTTATAAAATCGTACTAAAATCATTTTTCAAGGAATAATAACAAAAATTTTTTCCTATGCAGCTATGATTATCCTCTATGCTATAAAATAGAAAAAGTTCGATTAAACTGTACAGAGTGTTCATTAAAACGATCCAAAGTTACTAATTTTGAAACGACCATAACTCGTTATTTTCAAATGGAACACCCTGTATATTTTTACATATTTGGATTCTTGGTAAAATTTAGATACTAAATATGCAAAAATATACAGGGTGGTCCAATGTAATTTTTTATAATTGTAAAAATAGAACACTCAGTATATTTTTGCTTATTTAGTATCTAAATTTTACCAGGAATCCAAATATGTAAAAATATATAGGGTGTTCCATTTGAAAATAACGAGTTATGATCATTTCAAAATGAGTAACTTTGTGACGCATTAATGAACACCCTGTACAATTTCTTCAAATTTTTTTAACTTTATAGCATAGAGGATAGTCATAACCACCTAGAAAATTTTTTTTATGATTATTCCTTGAAAAACGGCTTTAGTACGATTTTATAAAACAACGCGTGTCGCGGGCATTTTTTAGAAAAAAAAATTAATAACTTGGCAACACCGCAAAGAAATAAAAAGTTTTAATATAGGTATGTAGGCGACTTAACACCAAGTCGAAATATAGAAAAATATACAGGGTGTTCTATTTAAAAAAATCAAGAATATTCTCGCCGAGCAGTAATACAACACTCTGTAGAGATGAAAATAATTTTAGGTTATGCTCCTTAAGGAGCTGAATAACTTTTGTATTTAAATGTATGCCTTATTTCCAACGGCTAGGGAGCTATCGAAAACCGCCATATCAATGAATCACCGTGTATACGACATAAATTTTGAAAAAATCAGCTTTCCTCTATTTTTCGTTGTACTAATAAACTATAAGCCGAAAAACTTACTTCAATTCGTACTTTAATTCCCTTAAAAAAATTAAATCCTGATCACTAAAATCACTTATGAGTGTTCTTTGGCGAAAAGTGGTCGAATGAAAATATTTCCATGTCCACCGTGTAAACGATCAATTTTTAACCTTTTCAAAGACTTGTCGATTTTTATTTAATTTTAAATTTTGTCCGATAAATCGATTTAAAAGGGTGCAAAAAGAAGTAAAAAAATTTTGAATGAAAAATTTAAATTGGGGTTTTCTAATTAGTTTGCTAATTATACGCCAACTTAATAATGGATAAATTTTGAAAAGATTTAAATTTATATATTTTTTTTGAGGAGGTAATTTCTTAATGAAAAAGATGAGGTCGTTATTTGAGCGTCTTGATTACTTATTAATGGCCGTCCTTACGCCCTATTAAAAAAAAAAAAACTAATAAATGGCAAACTATAAAGAGCGTTTTATGAACCTTTTTTCTGAATATTTTATAGCCACTTGACCGTACATTTTCATTTGTTTCGTTACTATTGAAACTTTTTTTTATCATTTCCAATATAGGTAATCAACCGGCCATTTGGAATCAAGTCCCATTATATTACTTTTTTCTCCTATTAAACGAGCGGAAAAATTATATGTTAAAATCAAAATCGATCTAATAACTTTTTAAGGTCAATAAGTTCATAAAGTTTTATCACTTTTTACTATTTTTTTATGTTTTTGATCCGACTCGACAATATTTGAAATTGGAAAATTAATGGAAAACAGTAACGTTTGTCAACCCATTCGGCTAGAAATAAACCTTGCTATCTATCAGAGGATTTATGTAACGTGTAGCTAGTCGATCAACAAAACCCTCACAACTAGCAACAAAATTGCAATTAATTACTCCAAATTTAATTACTTGAGGCATTAGACATTAAACACAACCGCCTACTAGTCTGATTCTATCTTTTAAGTAATTTATTCCTTACCCCTTTTTAACCGACTCGAAACTGAGGAAATACTAAATAAATGGTTCAATAATTCACTTCGTTTTCAGCTAACGAGAATTTGGCGAATAAACATCGTATAGGTGGTGTTAACATACCCTTGAGGCATTAAAATTGAAAAATGAGATAGGCACTTGTGAAAACACAATTGTACATTTCAAATTGTTTTTTTTTAATTATTTATTAAAGGCTGGAATTCTATTTATAATTTCCCATGAATTTATTTTGCCATCTGCAACAGAGTCAGTATTAATAATGGTGAATTTTGAAGATTTAATAAGTGGAATGTTTCCTTCGATTGTACGTTAAATTGAAGAAACTGCATCTTAAGTATTTTAAAGGTAAAATAATCGTCCATTTGCGACCATCATCTATCAGTCTATCACTGAGACTTGCAGAGAGTTCTGGCTTCGCGAAGTTAGCGAAAAGTTGGAAGCACTAATTTTAAAACATTAGCCAATCGTTAGTGTCTCATTAGTGCCTCTTAGTGCCTTTTGAAAAATTTCAATCGCCCTTATAGTTTTCGGGTTATTAACAACTATTTTTTTTTGGAGTCAAGGAACCAACATTTTCGAATTTCTAAAAAAAATTATGTCAAACTTTATCGCCTCATTAATGTCTCTTAGTGCCCCAAAGACCGCTTTTCTATCTTTAACGGTTTTTGAGTTATTAACAAGTATATTTTTGCCATGTATGAAGTTGGCACCAACACTTTCGGATTTATAAAAAAATTTGATGACAAACTTTAGTGCCTCATTAGTACCTCTTAGTGCCTTTAAAACCACTTTTCTATCTTTAACGGTTTTTGAAATTTTTTAGAAAAATGGATAAGGATCACTTTACTATGTACCTTAATGAATATAATGTAAGCACGGATGTACTTATTAGAGGCAATAAGGCAATAAAATTTGCCATAAATTTTTTTAGAAACTCGAAAGTATTGGTGCCAACTTTACACTTGGCAATAATCTACTTGTTAATAACTCAAAAACCGTTAAAGATAGAAAAGCGTTCTTTAAGGCACTAAAAGAGACACTAATGGTAATGAGGCACTAAAGTTTACCATAAAAATTTTTTCGACATTCGAAAATGTTGGTGACAAGTGCGTGAAGTTGACTTCAAAACTTCTTTTTGTCTACTTTGTCACCTTGTTGAAGACCCATGACTGGCAATTATTGCTTCATTTACGTCTTCTCTCGAAATTCCTGCTGGTTTCCCTCTTCTGCCTCTACTCGCTTCAGAAATTTCGTTTCAGCTAGCCTCTTGTAACAATTATTCGTAAAATTTTCCGGGAAAGTTTCAACTCCTTTGATATTATTATAAAATTTACGATATAAAATAAAAATTTTGGTTTAAAACGAAGTTATGAAGAAAAAACTAATAATTGGTACGTATAGTAGAAAATCCTGAGGCGTTTCATAATCTGCTTTTGAAATGAAAATCGTCCTAGCGTACAAAGCTCTCTAGTAAAAGATGCATTTATTATTCGAAAAAGATTACTTTGACCGTTTTTAAATTAATTTTGTGTTTAGTTCCTTTTAATGTTTTTTCAATCAAATAAAGTTCAGTTAAAGTGAATGTTATATCAAAGGGATATTTAAGGGAAAAACTTAAATTTATTACGCAGCTTCAATTTCGTTTAAAAATTTATTTTAATTTGAGGCAAAAAGTTTTTCTTTTTGGTTTTTACTTATAACCACTTGTTGAGCTCTTTAATAAAGTTTTTATGTTTAAGATTATTGGTTTATTTGATTATACCTGGATGTACTTTCTTATTGTTATTTGGAGATCGTTAACTTTTATTTTCTATTTTTCCTCTATTCGTGTAGATTTTGTTTCAAGTTTCTTTAAAGCTATAATAATATTACTGAAGGCTTTGTATTTGAACTTTTACAAAGCTTCCATGTATGAAGTAATATAAAAGGAATGTGCTCGATATTTATAGATATTTAAATAGCCTATTATTTTAGCTTTTATCGTTTTTAACTTACCCAGTTCATCTATGGTCACTCCTGTTAATCATTCTTAACGTTTTCAATAGACTTTGCTCCTTATCCTTTTAAAGAACGACCAAAGATAGCATTAGGTAAAAACATTTAATTTGCGACACCGATTGGAATTTTCAAGTTATGGGAATGATAACCTTAAAGACATGAACTCGCTATACCTATCAACCAGCTTGAACTTCTGAACTTCCTTCAGAGAATAGAACTATTTTAAAGCAGCTTAGTTAAACACCAGGGGTTATTCGCTTTCTGCAGTCAATATACAAGAATTGAGCGGTCAACAGTAGTTATCTGCAGTCAATGGCCAAAGCATATACAGTCATAGGCAATCTACTGCAGCCAATGTATAAATTTATAACAGTGGTTGGCCCCTCGTTTAAGGATGCGATTTAGTAGGCATAGCTATCGCAGTTGCACTTATTGCTGAGCTAGACAACATTTGCTAATTTTGCGTTGTCAGTTTCTCAAAACCCAAAAGTTAAAATGAAATTTTGATTTGTTTATCAAATAGTAGCCTTTAAAGTCTCGGAGATGAGCAATTTTTGAATGATTTTTGTAAAAAAATAAGGTGGCAATTAATAAGAATAATTTTTCATTTTTGTACTGCATTTTACAGTTATTTATTTTTATATAAATACTTCACATTTGAGGCTGAAATTAACTCATTTCCGAGACTTTAACGGCTACTATTTGATAAAAAATCAGCATTTCATTTTAGCTTTTGGTTTTTGAGAAATTGACAACGCAAAACTAGCAACCCTTAAACATGAGAAAATACAATCGACCAAAATTCAGCTGTGTGGGGCTAACATAATCTATTTTTTAAGTACTCGGCCAATCAAATCCATCCAGGATAGTAAGTCATTTTTTTCCAACTTTTGACGATACGTGCAATTATTTTAGGCAGTAGGTACTTAGAAGTCTTCTGTTTGAAATACTGTCATAAAAGTTTGCCTAATCAAATCAAATTACCTAGAGCATAGAGTTGTCTCGTGAGAACCTATGTGCCATAGTTGGCGCTCCCACTGGACGTTGACGTCTAAATAAGGATTTTTTTAGGGAAAAACTCACGTAGCATGGCCAAGATCAGTAAAAATTTACCTTACAATCTTCTTGAGGTCATCCTTAAGTTGGAGTGGCTTCAGGACTGAAGGAGGTAGCACAAAGTTCCCTACTAAGTGTCCTAAGTTCCCTTAGGCAAGAGGTTCATGGAAGTCTTCTGTTTGAAATTCCGACCTAAAAGTTTGCCTAATCAAACCAAATTACCTAGAGTTGTCTCGTGAGAACCTATGTGCCATAGTTGGCGCTCCCACTGGACGTTGACGTCTAAATAAGGATTTTTTTAGGGAAAAACTCACGTAGCATGGCCAAGATCAGTGAAACTTTACCTTACAATCTTCTTGAGTTCATCCTTAAGTTGGAGTGGCTTGAGGACTGAAGGAGGTAGCACAAAGTCACCTACTAAGTGTCCTAAGTACCCTCTGCTTAGACAGTAGATACATAGAAGTCTTCTGTTTGAAATTCCGACATAAAAGTTTGCCTAATCAAACCAAATTACCTAGAGTTGTCTCGTGGGAATCTATGTGTCATAGTTGGCGCTCCCACTGGACGTTGACGTCTAAATAACGATTTTTTAGGGGAAAACTCACGTAGCATGGCCAAGATCAGTGAAACTTTACCTTACAATCTTCTTGAGTTCATCCTTAAGTTGGAGTGGCTTGAGGACTGAAGGAGGTAGCACAAAGTCACCTACTAAGTGTCCTAAGTACCCTCTGCTTAGACAGTAGATACATAGAAGTCTTCTGTTTGAAATTCCGACATAAAAGTTTGTCTAATCAAACCAAATTACCTAGAGTTGTCTCGTGGGAATCTATGTGTCATAGTTGGCGCTCCCACTGGACGTTGACGTCTAAATAACGATTTTTTAGGGGAAAACTCACGTAGCATGGCCAAGATCAGTGAAACTTTACCTTACAATCTTCTTGAGTTCATCCTTAAGTTGGAGTGGCTTGGGGACTGAAGGAGGTAGCACAAAGTCACCTACTAAGTGTCCTAAGTACCCTCTGCTTAGACAGTAGATACATAGAAGTCTTCTGTTTGAAATTCCGACATAAAAGTTTGTCTAATCAAACCAAATTACCTAGAGTTGTCTCGTGGGAATCTATGTGTCATAGTTGACGCTCCCACTGGACGTTGACGTCTAAATAACGATTTTTTAGGGAAAAACTCACGTAGCATGGCCAAGATCAGTGAAACTTTACCTTACAATCTTCTTGAGTTCATCCTTAAGTTGGAGTGGCTTGAGGACTGAAGGAGGTAGCACAAAGTCACCTACTAAGTGTCCTAAGTACCCTCTGCTTAGACAGTAGATACATAGAAGTCTTCTGTTTGAAATTCCGACATAAAAGTTTGCCTAATCAAACCAAATTACCTAGAGTTGTCTCGTGGGAATCTATGTGTCATAGTTGGCGCTCCCACTGGACGTTGACGTCTAAATAACGATTTTTTAGGGGAAAACTCACGTAGCATGGCCAAGATCAGTGAAACTTTACCTTACAATCTTCTTGAGTTCATCCTTAAGTTGGAGTGGCTTGAGGACTGAAGGAGGTAGCACAAAGTCACCTACTAAGTGTCCTAAGTACCCTCTGCTTAGACAGTAGATACATAGAAGTCTTCTGTTTGAAATTCCGACATAAAAGTTTGCCTAATCAAACCAAATTACCTAGAGTTGTCTCGTGGGAATCTATGTGTCATAGTTGGCGCTCCCACTGGACGTTGACGTCTAAATAACGATTTTTTAGGGGAAAACTCACGTAGCATGGCAAAGATCAGTGAAACTTTACCTTACAATCTTCTTGAGTTCATTCTGAAGGAGTGGCTTCAGAACTGAAGGAGGTAGCACAAAGTCCCCTATTAAGTGTCCTAAGTATCCTTAGACAGTAGGTCCATGGAAGTCTTCTGTTTGCAATTCTGACCTTGTTTCTGTACCTTTCTGATCCTGTATCTTTAAACGTTAGTTTGCTCTCCATTCTATCAATCCTAATCTAACTGAAGTTAAATTTTCAAAAATAAGACAAATGTTTCAGTTCGATCTTACTCCAACCTCATGAATTCCAGCTCCAGAGGTACTTCCTATATTTAAACCATCCGTAAACCAATGCAGATTAGGTTAGCTTTAGACCCTTAAAACTGAAATACATTTGTCGACTACCAATATACGAAGTCGTTTCCCATTTTCTAAAATAAAAAACCACCCTATTCGTGCTCTCTGTAAATCAAAGAACAAAGATAATATTTATCCTAATTTCTTGTTGGAAGCGAACGTTCTTTGAAGTTTCTAATTTTAATTTTTTAATACACGAAACCTTTTTACAAATTCATATTTTCTTTGTACATAGCACAATCGGCCAATGATTATGGCTTCAATATGTACCTATTATGTTTGAATAATAAAAACATTTACCTTATTGATCAATTTAAATTTTTTATGTCTGCTAATTACAAAAATGTCTTTATAGTTAATTGTTTCATTTAAAAATAAACAGTGTTCGTATTTACATTAAAAAAGTAAATATCGATATGTATTCAATAAATAATTTGACCATAAACAAACGATAGCTTAATTAAAAATCGATTTTTATTCGACATACCTCCATAGACGTTTAGGCACGTACCAACAATTTAATTTTATTAATACAAAAAGTCATGGTAAAATTTAATTTTTGATATTTATTACACTTGTTATTTTTAAGCACAATATATTTCCCTTATAAATTCTTATTCTTGTGTCATCAGATACCACCAAAAATATAAATGTGCCATTTTACATTTATGATTATGAATGTGACACGTTTAAAGAGCTGACGTATAGAGATGGTTTTCGTTATGAAGAGCTTCTATGTGACGAAGTAAAAATTGTACCCTTCTTGATGTATACGTTGTACAAATTTTGTTTCGGTCTTTCTAATTTGCAACAGACTCAAAGAATGGCACTTTATTTAAAATTTTGTTTTGGCTTCTGAATTTTATCAACTTTACGTATTTTTTTTCAATGGGCACTTAAGGATTAGAGGTAGTATGGTACAAGAGGAAACAGTTCAGTTTGAATTATGAATCAATAATTTAAGAACTCCTAAAAGTAGGCAACCACCAATACACATTGCTATAATCCAAGCAATGAACAAAACGAACAACAAAGCCCTCGACAATTTTATTTTCACCAAACAACTTTAAATCATCTCCAAAGAAAAGCTTTCAGCAATTTATAGTATTAAACATTACAAGCAAGGTAAGACTATTTTTAATGGCGCAAAGAGGATTTTGACTGGCGAGCCGCAACGAGCCTTTCACCTCTTCAAGCCTGTAAAAAACAGTTAGCTTGCTTGTAATGTATAACACTTTATTTGTTACTCACGCTTAATTCACTTACAAATTATTCTTCTTCTTCAGTTGTCAGTTGCGTCAAAAATTGTCCTAAATTGTTTTCAGAAAGCTTTGAAAGTCAAACTTGTAAACATTGATTTTAAAAAGTTATAGACAGTTTGGTTGAACGACACAAGGTCCCTTATGAATAACCAAATCAACAAGGGCCAGAATTTGAGCCTGAAAGTACTCTGTATGTCAAAACATTAGGACATGGCCGATAACTGCTTTACGAAACGCAGGTTTCACTGTTTGTCAAATAGGAATAAAAACATTTGTTAAAATCATCTCTAAGATCATCCGTCTCATCGAAGGAGCTTCTAGTTATCGCACGTTTGTTTTCAAGCAATATGGCAATCAAAATTTCGTATTACTTGTCATTTGACTCCAAACAAACTTTTACTTTCCAAAGAAATTGTAAGAAAATTTCACTGTGACAGTAAGAACCTTCCCCGTCTTTAAGACGCCAATTTAATTCTGCTTTCGCTTTACCAAGAGCCCAAAAAAATTATGGTTTTCGTAGTAAAGTAATTTAAATAAAAAAGAGCAATTCGTAAAAATTAAATTAAAGAATAAAGAAAACACCCAAGTAATGTTAAATTTGGCGTGGTTCTCCTTTCTTTCAGTATAAAAAGCTTCTATCTTCTATCAGATATAAACGGATAAAGAAAAACTTTTTCTACATTACAGATTCTAATCATTTTATAATTTTGTGTAAGTTAACTAAATGAGAAAGTTATTGTAGCGGAAGAGCCTTTATTATTTAAAGTTCTTAATTTATTTCCTTCTTGCTTTAGGGCAATATTTGAATTTTAAAAGCAGAAAAAAACGGTTTTCTTAGCTATTAAGTTTTAATATACCGGGTGACAATCGTTAGCACGGGAAATTATAATTTTAATTCTCAATGTCTGAGGTGAGGGATGATAAAAAACCAAGATCTTGTGAAAATTTGAAGTCGAATTTTCTCACAATATCGACACCTTCTTCACTCCTAGGATCAACAATCTTAAGATAATCTCTCTTGCCATGGAAAATAGTAAAGTAATAATTAATGATTGTACTTATTTGACATGATATGGCCATAACAGGACTTTTTCGTACAACGTTTCAAAAATACAACAGGGTGCAATACTCTGGGTTTGACTTTAAAAAAATCGTAACTCCGGTCCTGGAAAAATTTGACAATAATAATGAACCACCCTGTAGTACGTTAAAACACTTTTTTATTTTTCCCTAATTTTAACTTTTGTACAGGTCAGTTTCAAAAATAAGAACAAAAGAAACTCAAAAACTTTTAAACAATCCCTCGTATAAAATTTGATAAATTGGATAAATTATTGGAAAATATTTACCTTGAAATAAATTTTCTTAAATTTAACAATTCAATAGTAATTTTTGTGTTTTAATCTAAAAATTTTGGAGTGAGTTGCGATAAGAGATTAGCACAAATGCATCGTTTCGTTAGCTTCATTGTTAACTTCAAGCAGTTGCGTGTCGGTCAATCGGTGTTTCGTTTATTTGTTACTAATTTTTAATTGGTATTAGACATTATTAATTTTAAAAATTATATAATTCGTGATTTTAAACTGTTTTCAAGTGTTAAATTTGTTTAGGTTTGAATCAAAATGGAGTTACGTACAAAAAGGTAGGATTTTTTCTACGTAGTTGTGATTGTGGGCAATTTAAAAATTATTAGAAACAAAGGGCATCTCTAAAATGTATCAGAAAGCTATATTACGACCCAAAATTAATAGATTTCAAACCAAATCATATTATTTACTTTGATTTTTTTAGGGGTGGAAAGAAGTTCAATTTTGAAAACGTCATCATTTGCTTAATATTTATCGCAGTTGGGCTAGAAACAAATTAAATTAAAGAAAATTTTATAAGCTACATAAAAGGTGTTTTTGAAATTTTCGCTAAACTTAACCCTTTTTGAGTTATTTCGCAAAAACTTATTTTTCGCGCATTTCAAGCCCCTTAACTTAAGATTCTTAAGATTCTTGCCCTAGATAGAGTAGTTCCAACGTAAGATTAGTACACCACGTGACTAAACCTACGCGAGGCGTGGCTTCAGAGCCCAGTGGCGGAGTTAGTTATTTCTTATGTCAAACAAATTATTTTTAAAAGTCATCAAAATATAAAATAATTACCTAATTTAAATTTTATTTGAAGTGCTGTAATAATTAATTACTGGTTTAATACTTTGTGAATGAGATTTTTACATTTTTAAAATGCTTGTAATTATTTCGCTTCAACAAAAGTAATGTAATAACTAATAACTATTTATAGGACGACACTGTCTACGTTCGTTTGTAAGCAACAGCAGTACAAAACCGGTCATCACGTGGTGCATACTCATCTTAACTTGGGACTACTCTACTAGCTGTGTCAAAGTATCAGTTTCTCAAAATATGGTTTTTAGAGATCCTTTGCAACAATTTTCGTTAATCATCCAATGTTGTTCCTTATATCGTAAATTAATTATTGTCTATTTTTATTGCATTTAACCAACTCGGAATCTCTTCCGGATAAGAAATTCTTCAGCTTCATGGTGCAGTTTATAGAAGTAACCACCCTGTATATACACAAATGTATTTGTCAGCCTGTATAATTTTATACAATATATAGTAGTGTTATAAATTATTATGATTTACAATTAATTATTTATAAAATACACGTCGTGTAACTTAAAACAATCAACATCGCGTTATAAATTTACGATTCGATGAACCGCGAAAATAGAAATGTCGCATCACACGCATTTAATTTTAATTGAATTTAATAATTGAGATACTATATTGGTTTGCACAAAATAAAATTTGTCAACATTTTCTAAAGCTAACTAAAAAATTTTATTTGAAATTTGGACTTAATTGAAATTGCTAATGGAAAAGTTAGCAACTCGACCGACATTTTATATTTATTTTTTATTTAAAATTTGGGTCAATTTAAATATTTGATTTGTTATAAATATTTCATATTTAAAACGATGAACAAATTTAAAACTTTTTATGCTGCTTTTAGTATCATAACTTTTCTTTTTCATTTTTTTCTTCACTGAATTTTTTAATATAAAAACCATTAATTATAAAATCAATTAAATTCAGTCAATTTGTTGGACTTAATGGTTTTTATTAAAATTACACAAGGTTTCGATTCTCAAACAATTTCTGTTACTTTCAAATGAGAATTTATCAAATTTAAATTCGAGTTTTAAGATGGCTTCAAGAATTAAGGGCGAACTTATTATATTTTATTTTTCGAGCATGATCTTTTGCTTTTAAAAGACTCAGCTAAGACTATTATAGAAATTTAGAAACATTATAGAAATTACGTATGTTGTGGGGTTTAAAAAGCAAAAAATGAACTCTTGAATTTAAATAGGGTGTAGAATAATATACAATAAGACCGTTACTATTTAGGTACGTTTCTTACTTTTTCGAAAATTTTGGATATTTTGAAGGGTTGTAGTAGCCAGGGGAGCATGTCTCTGCGTCTTTTATTTTAGGAGACTGTTGCTACACCCTTTTTCTAAATTTTCACCAATTCTAAAATTTTTTCTTTAATAGGTATTCGAATGAACACCGTTTCTTTCTCGGTTGCTGTTTAAACGTTTTTTACATTTTTCGAATTTTTTTAATATTTTGAAGGTTTATAGCAGCCATTGAAGGAAGTTTAATGTGACTTTTGTTTTAGAAGACTATTACTACATCGTTTCTCTAAACTTGCACCAATTCTAAAACTTTTTCTTTAATCGATATTCGAATCAACACCGTTTCTATCTCGGTTGATGTTTAGATCCGTTTTTTGCATGTTTCGAATTTTTTGGATATTTTGAAGGGTTGTAGCAGCAAGGGGTGGAGATTGTATGTGACTTTTGTTTTACAAGACTGTTACTACATCGCTCCTCTAAACTTTCACCAATTCTCAAATTTTTTTTAATAGGTTTTCGAATTAACATCGTTTCTATCTTGGTTGCTGTTTAAGTACTTTTTTTACATTTTTCGAATTTTTTGGATTTTTTGAAGGGTTGTAGCAGCAAGGGGTGGAGATTGTATGTGACTTTTGTTTTACAAGACTGTTACTACATCGCTCCTCTAAACTTTCACCAATTCTCAAATTTTTTTTAATAGGTTTTCGAATTAACATCGTTTCTATCTTGGTTGCTGTTTAAGTACTTTTTTTACATTTTTCGAATTTTTTGGATTTTTTGAAGGGTTGTAACAGCAAGGGGAAGAGTTTAGATGTGACTTTTGTTTTAGAAAACTGTTACTACATCGCTCCTCTAAACTTTCACCAATTTTCAAATTTTTTCTTTAATAAATATTCGAATTAACACAGTCTCTAGCTCGGTTGCTGTTTAGATCCGTTTTTTGCATTTTTCGAATTTTTTGGATATTTTGAAGGATTGTAGCAGCAAGGGAAGAGGTTGTATGTGACTTTTGTTTTCCAAGAGTGTTACTATATCGCTTCTCTAAACTTTCACCAATTCTCAATTTTTTTTTAATAGGTTTTCGAATTAACATCGTTTCTACCTTGGTTGCTGTTTAAGTACTTTTTTTACATTTTTCGAATTTTTTGGATATTTTGAAGGGTTGTAACAGCAAGGGGAAGAGTTTAGATGTGACTTTTGTTTTAGAAAACTGTGACTACATCGCTCCTCTAAACTTTCACCAATTTTCAAATTTTTTCTTTAATAAATATTCGAATTAACACAGTCTCTAGCTCGGTTGCTGTTTAGATCCGTTTTTTGCATTTTTCGAATTTTTGGGATATTTTGAAGGGTTGTAACAGCAAGGGGAAGAGTTTAGATGTGACTTTTGTTTTAGAAAACTGTTACTACATCGCTCCTCTAAACTTTCACCAATTTTCAAATTTTTTCTTTAATAAATATTCGAATTAACACAGTCTCTAGCTCGGTTGCTGTTTAGATCCGTTTTTTGCATTTTTCGAATTTTTTGGATATTTTGAAGGGTTGTAACAGCAAGGGGAAGAGTTTAGATGTGACTTTTGTTTTAGAAAACTGTTACTACATCGCTTCTCTAAACTTTCACCAATTCTCAATTTTTTTTTTTAATAGGTATTCGAATTAACATCGTTTCTATCTTGGTTGCTGTTTAAGTACTTTTTTTACAATTTTCGAATTTTTTGGATATTTTGAAGGGTTGTAGCAGCAAGGGGAGGAAGTTGTATGTGGCTTTTGCTTTAGAAGATTGCTACTACATCGCTCCTCTAAACTTTCACCAGTTTCTATCTCGGTTTCTACTTAGGTGGGCTTTTCATATTTTTCTAATCTTTTTGGATATTTTGAAGGGTTGTAGCAGTCAGAGGACGATGTGGACCTCACAATTATTGACCACCCTGGGTATACGCCAGGGTGGTTATTAGCCTACAACGACAAAAGGGCAGAAGGGGAGGTTGTCAATTTACTACTTGTTGGCAAAATAAAGTTGCCCCTCAATTTAAGTATGGAGTGTTATAAAGGTTACATCCGCAATTCGAACTAAACGTATAGCCAGGGTGGCCATTAATTGTGAAGCTGACTGTACGTGAGTTTTCTTTTAAGAGAATGTTAACACAATCTTCTTCTAAACTTACACTAATTTCTTCCTTAATTAGTATTCGGAATAACACCATTTTTATTTAGGATCTTTTTTGACTTTTTTAAAATTTTCTGGAGACTTTGAAAGATTGTAACAGTCAGGGGAGATTGTATAAGGGACATTTATTTTAAGACAATATTAAAATTACATTTTCCAGAAAATTTTGATTCTAAGAAGCACTTATACTGTCAACTCGACTTCCAATGTTTGTAGTTGCATTGAAAAATATCGTTTTACAGCTTTAAAGTTAATATTTAAATAGAGAAACTTTCTTGTACGAGACGTTTAGGAAAAATAGAAAATTGAAGAAATAAACGATATAAAAGTTTTATAGACGTATGACTAGTTGGTTGGAGTAAATATCCTTTTATTACTACTCACTGAATTTGTGTACATGATGCAAAATTTCATATCACACAAACCGAGTTATACTCTAAAGTTTATTTTACACTAACAAAAGTTTTAAAATAACTTTCCAGACGTAAAAATTTACCCAAAAAAATGTGTACTACGTCTGTGTATCTCGCGCTCTAATTTGTAATTTGAAACGTATAAATGTGCAAAAAGTGTATAATAATAGGAAAATATTTAACTGTCACTGTGTGTCATTTGCACAATTTCAAAGTTGGGACGTAAAACAAAATGGTTTTAAAAACTAGAAGCAGTAAACTAAACTAAAATTAAATTATTATTGTTCGTATCTCTTTTAACTGTAGGTATGGTACCCTCTTAGCACCCTTAACGAAAAAGGAAATTAAATCATTTTGTATATCAAGAATCTATTTAATTGAATGCTTATCAATAAATTGACTTGAGAGGAAAAACGTTGAATGTATAATCGTTAAATTCGACGTATATTGTGAAAATGCATTCAGATGTCAAACAAAAATATAGTTATTGCCTTTTTATTCGAAACCTACGATTTGAAAAAAAAATTACTACTAAATTTTTCCATCTAGAAAACGTCGAGCTGTGCTAGCGCTCCTTTTTTTGTTATTTTCCAACTTGTGACCTTTGCAATGGCTTTTCTGCATTTGTTAAAGGTGAATTATGTATTCAAGAATCGAATTTTACATTATACCCTGCTTTACATTTCCTCTCCCCAAAAAAAAACAACTTTAAGGGAAAAAGTTTTTCAACGACTTGCGAAAGTTTTTGGGATCATAATTATGATAAATGTATATATTAGTTGGTTAAGTTTTCCTTCTTCTATCATTCGACGAAATAAAATACTCTAAAAGATGTTTTATAATAGTACGTACATCGTTGGAAATAAACACACAATTGAAAAGTTTTGTGAATACGAGAAATATTTCAAACTTTTATTAATTATAAAGTCAAGTTTTAGACGTTTTAAGTTTTATAGTAACAAAACTCACCAACCGTGGTTGGCTCTTATACCTTTACTTTGCTTCTTCTACGAGCATTTCCACAAAATTATTGTTTTACACTCCAACGAATATCTTTTATTCATCAAGTACTTCCTTAGCTAGTAGTAACTACAATTTAGCATTCATTTACAATACATTTTCCCAATTAGGTATTTACGATAGGTGAGAGTAATTCAAGTATTGTAATTAAGTCAAAGTAGTCTCATTGGCTTGCCACATACTTATTGAACGTCGATGCTACTTAAGTGTGCTGTCGTGGCCTCTTTATTAATCAAAACTGTTGTCTTTTTGGAAAGAACCACATATGAATCCAATCTGAAAATTTCTAACCCCATTTGCAATCTCAACTCCTTTGGAGTTTTACTGTTCGAAATCGCTGATATCTATTGCAATAATGGGAAGAGGGAAGCATCGTGCTAGCCACACTACCTACGTTAAACACAAAAAAGTGCGCTTTAGTATGACATGTAAATATTTTAAATTCAAAAATATTGATTGACAAGAAACTGATGCCACATCCATTATCCATTAGTTTACCATAATAAAAATTGATTTTATAATTGGTATGGTTTTGTATAAAACGAAATTTTATCAACAGTGATTGTCATAGATTCCGTAACGATTATTTGTTGAAAGCTCATTGGTCCATCACAAGAGCCTTTTCACGTGGAACAACTTTCAATGTTTCTCGTCAAAATAAATAACACACTTTTCAGATGTGCAAAAAGCGTAATATTAATAAAATTGTTATATTATTTTGTGTTTTGTACGGTATAAGGACGTCAAGAGAAAAATATTGATGGATTTTCTGTTTTTTTTTTTGGAAGAAAAATTTCTCTAATATCGTTTATTTTTGTTTCAGGTCGAGCGGAAACAAAGACGCATACGCGTCATCCGCATTCAGGAAATACACATCATCGTTCAATCCGAGCTGACAGTCGTACAACAAACCTCAGTTATGATAACTCTAATAATCCAGACCGTCAACAGTTTATACAAATATATTCTGAGCAACACGTGAAGTTGACACTCGAGTGCGCGGTAAACATTAACTTTAGTACGAGCATTTGGTTGAAGGATGGACAAATTGTTCAAACGATATTAAAAGACAATATTAATAATAAACGTGTTAGTGGGCATAGATTTTTGGTCGATAATGGAGGTAATTTGTTGATAGATAATGTGCGTTTGGAAGACGACGGTCGTTGGCAGTGCGAAGCAGAAGATGCTCTAGGATTCGTAGTTACTGGAAAATCTATTCAACTTACTGTTTTAGGTAAGTCGATAAAGTTTCATTTGCATTCGGATCTTCTTTAAACCGTATTGTTTTATTACTGACATTCTGTACTTCATTATTCACCCCACAATTTTCAGATTTAATCACAAATTTATTAGATTTACTATTCGCAATGGATTTAATTTAATCCTCACTCAAAGATTCAAACTTCATTAGTGGACAACTTTCACTAACAAACAATCATTTTTTTGGCAAACTTAAAACACACTGTTTATTGAAATTAAGTAAATTTGAAGGGGGGAGGGGCAGAATAAAATAATAAGCGATTATGCAAAAATGTATTCAGAGGTATCTCGGTAATTCGAGGGCCCAAAAAGGTCATAAATATTTTGCAGACAATTTATGCAAGTACTACACCTGCTGGTGTCCGGATAGATGGGGGCTTCGTGACGGATGAGTTGAAAGCATATCAGGGTCTTAAACAGGGGTGTCATCTGTCTGCTCTTCTTTTCCTGTTGTTTAATAAATGTCTTGTATGAATGTGTTGATGGGATGCACACCACACCACGTTGTATGGAAAGTAATAAACTTAAAATATTGTTTTACGGTTATTCTTGCGAATGGAGTGTGGGTACCGTTATGCAATATCTTCAGAGGTTTTTAAATTAAAAAAAGACTAAGTTTTTGGCAGCATTTGACCTAGAACACAAATAAACGTCTTAAGGCCCGTCCATACACACAGACCTTCCCTTCCGGTTTGGCCTGTACAGTGTACAGAAGGCCTGGACGCTGTCCAGACGCTCTGGTTTGGCTTGTGCCGGCCCACTGAATGCTCCGGGTTGGCCTGTGCAGGCCGTCAAACTAGAAGGCAAGCCTGTGTGTGTGGAGCAGCCTTTAGAAGCCAAAATAGGTTTTGATAAGATGCGGTTTCTGAAAGATTTTAAGACCTAGAACACAAATAAACGTCTTACGGCCCCGGCCGTCCACACACATACACTTTACCTTCTGATTTGGCCTGTGCAAGCGGCCTGAACGCTGTTCAGACGCTTTGGTTTGGCCTATGGAGGCCGCCTGAACAGTGTCCATCCGCTCAGGTTTGGATACCTTGCCTTCCAAACCGGAAGACAAGCCTGTGTATGTGGACGGGCCCTTAAAAGTTAGTTTAAAAGTTATTTTCCTAAAACGACTCTTTTTAAATTTTGTTAAGGAAAAACTCGTATCTAGCACTTTGACATGCATTTATATGCATTTGGGTGCATCTAAAAAAAAATTGGAGATGTTTGTAGGCAGAAAAGTAAATTATCCAGACAATCTTGTAAACAACTATTGCATTTTTTATGAATTTTCGTGCCAACCCTTTAAATATTACCAAATTTCATTGGTAAAACTATTAATATTCGTAAGTCGGCCGATCCTTGCTCTCTGAAGCTTTAGGAAGAATCTAAGCTCAACCACATTTCTGTAGGTTAATTAGAGACTCTCCAAGTAAATTTTAAATAATTTTAACAGAAATCATTTTTACGACTACAGGGGTTCATTTTTGAAGAAATTTTATCAAACCATTTGTTGAAACTTTCACCAATTTACATTTTTTTACTTTACTAAAATTTTCAAGGGTAGAATTAGCCTGGAGAGGATTTTTATTTCAGGACATTGTTAATACATCCTTCTTCTCAGCTTTCGCCAATTTTCAATTTTTTTCAAATGATTCAGGATTTGGAAATTATCTTGACATTAAGTGCTGATGTTGAAAAGTATTAAATTTCTGGAACAATTCTGTAGGAAGATGTTCTGGTGGGTGGGGAGACGGTTCCTAAGTAACGTAGTTTCGTTTAGTGCTTCAGAAATCTTAAATGTAATAGTGCTTCATCTGATAACAACGATGATGAGCATATCTGAAGGACATTTTGCACATTAAACATAGGTACGTTCGGTGAGCTCCTGCTCTATCAATCGTAGATTGAATAAAGATCATAATACACGTATTACTGATATTTGGGTACATCTAAAAAAAATTTGACAGTGTTTGTAGGAAGGAAAAGAAGTTATCCAGGCAATCTTGTAAACAACTATTGCATTTTCTATTAATTTTCATGCCACCTCTTTAAATATTGTTCAATTTCATTGGTGAGACTATTAATATTCGGCAGTCGGCCCATACTTGTTCTCTGGAGCTTTAGAAAGAATCTAAGCTCAACCACAGTTCTGTAGGTCAATTAGAAATGCTCCACGTAAATGTTAACCAATTTTAACAGAAAGCATTTTTATGACTATAGGGGAAGGAGTTTATCAAACCATTTGTCTAAACTTTCACCAATTTTCATTTTTTTTCTTCACTGATATTTTGAAGAGTAGAATTAGCCTGGGGAGGACGTGTAGAGGATTTTTATTGCATAACAATGTTAATACATCCCTCCTCTTAGCTTTCGCTAATTTTACATTTTTTTCAATTTTCAGTATTTAGAAATTATCCTGACATTAAGTGCTGATGTTGAAAAGTATTAAAATTATGGAACAATGCTGTAGCAAGATGTTCTTGACACTGGTGGGTGGGAAGACGGTTCCTAAATAACGTAGTTGCATTTAGAGTTTCAGAAATGTTTCATGTAATTGAGCCTTATCTGATAAAAAACGGTGAAGTTGATAAGCATATCTGAATAACATTAGAAAATTAAACATAGGTACGTTCAGTCAGCTCCTTGCCCTATCGGTCGTAAGTTGAAATGACCATAATACTCATATTATTGATATTTCTTTTGACTTCAAAAGAGTTTCAATTTTCCAAAAAAAAACAAAACTAAAAGATCAATCAGAAAAAGTAAACTTGAATGCTCATTGTGAATTTTTTACGCTCTCTAAAAAATTGTACACACAAATCCAACTAACGACTTGTACTCCGAAGCTCTTTTTGGTAAATTATTTTTTTTCCTCCCCGAAAACACGATTATACGTTTTGTTGGCTGCTTGAATTTCAAGTTTAATGTGAATGTGGTACTACTACATGTTTAGGGGTTAACCACTAGGGAAATTTCATGTTTACTAAAATTTATACCTTCCTTTAAGACTTTGAAGTAATTCAAATTGATTTCTAGGCATATTATTTAATTATTGAATTTAAAAAAAAATAAAGCAATTTAATTTAACCAACCCTTAAAAATCTTAACCACAAACAACAAAGTTACATTTTTCATTTAGAACAAATGTAATGAAAAATGTGCTTTTCCTGTATGTGACTTTCCATTTTATATTCATGAAGCATTCGTCGTCTTTTTCTATTCTATTGACTTTGTTACTTAGCAGACCACTGATTTCAATTTAAAAAATTACATTTCGCTACACATATACAGGGGTTGTCAGTTTGGACGTCGGTTAACCTTTTATTGTGAATGATTCGGACTCAAATATTTAGAAATTGCACGCAAGCGTTTCCAATTTAGATGAAACTATTAAAAATAATTTAGACCCCCTTAGCTGAAGATTATAGCGAAAATAATTTACTTTATGTGTAACACACTGTATATTTTTAAATTTAAGTAGGTACATGTATAAACTTTTCAAATCGACGAACTTGGGCGTTATAGAAAAGACATCACAGTATATTAAAATTCAAGAACTGGAGTATAAAATTATTGTTAGAGGGTTTTCGGACTTTCAAAATTTCTTTTTGGCTTCTTATATCGCCATCTAGTATTTTGGGCAGCTTCAGCTGGTTATTTTATATTTGTCTTCATGGAAACGGGCACGTTTTACTTCCCTCTGACAGGTTGCCACTTTGTGGCCCTCTTTTTTATTTTTTATCAATTCCCCTGCAGTTCTTCCCTACGTGAGAAGTTTTGGCATTCCCAAAATCAATAGCATTGGCGTACTTGGATGCTTTTTGCTTATCTAATGACTCCCAAACTGATAAAATTTCCAACGAGTAGGTTTTTGAGCTCTTTTCCAGTTGTTTTGTTTCGTAGAGAGCTAACAGCTCAAATTTCGTAATAAGGCTATAACGCAACACTATGTATATTTTTTTATTTAAATAAAAATGCTAGGATTTATTTTTTAACCATATAAGTAATGAGCAACGTTAGTTTGGACTGTAAAATTACTTTATGAATCTCTTGGACAAGATAAGCAAAACTAATAACGTTGAGCTTTAATTAAGCTCTCATTTCGAATAGAACTGCATACATTAACTTTAATGCAGAGTATGTCAGTTTTACATATGAAATGTATAATAGAGCGAATAAAAGAAACTGATGGGGTGGATGTTAAAAATGGATATAAAAAGCTCGGAACATATTAGTTCTATTCAACATATATTAGTATGTGAAGTTGTTATAATTTGATGCGCTTCGTTGAAATTACATGTTGGATAACCTCTTTGTATGCAGACAAGTCGACTAGAAAGTATCGAATTTGAATATTTGAAGCCCAAAAGTAGTTTGAACTCAAAGCAAAACTGATAAAGGTGTAATAGAGAATGTCTGAATGAGAGGCTATTTTTTCTTCGTTTCTATTAGATTTGTTTTGTCTGTGTGCTGTGTGTCTAAGGGGAAAAGTTAATTTTGAATTTAATTAACTACAAAAGGATTTCTGTTTTGTATAAATCTCTCTTTTTTAATTAATTGTATTTAATTTTTAGTCCTTTGATAAACTTTGTGTTATGAAACTACTGATCATTAAAAGTACACTGTCGTTGCCTACGGGTAAATCATTTTTTCTTTTTTCTATTGTCGAGGTATTTACATCAAAACAATAATTTATGTACAAAATGATTTCATCTAAATCACTGGAGCACATTGTTAAAAATAATTATTGAATAATAACCTCCAGGTATTGGGCTTTAGGCTACCAATTTTTAATTTCCAAAATAATTCATTATTTCATATACAATACAGGGTGGTTCAAATTCTTTGTCAAAGTATGGGGTATGTCAGTTAATACAAGAGTTAGAAGAAATCTTATAACACTTTTCAGAACTTTTGAGTTATAGCCCAAAATTTAATTTTTCGTCATTTCAGTTTTTTCTACTAGTGGTACTAACATTAGGATCTGTGAAACCGTAAGAGTTGCGAGATTGGTTAAATAAGCCAAAAGTTGCATATTTTAATGAGCTTTAAGAATCCGTTTTGAAAACTCAAAATCGTTTCCGAAATAACGCAGAAAAACTGAAAATTGACAATTTCGTTTTTCGACTGTAGTTTGAAAATGGCTTCCTTATAAAAAAAATTAATGCGAAAAATTTTCAGGAGGTCAAGAAAGCTATCAAACGATACCAAACTCAACTTTTTATCACATCGACACTAGGCGTCGCGACGTTCAGCTTTTCATTTTCATATGGGAGACCTATCATTTTTTTTGCAAAAATTACTCAGTAAGCTTGTCTAAATGTAAATATCAAACGACCACTTTCTGTCTTATACTTTTCTTGATTTACACAACTTCTTAGGTTATTCTTTTGTTACGTTATGTTAATAATTCTACTTCATGTTATTTCTTACGGTGAAAAATAACGACTAAAACTAAATCTTTAAATTAGTATTTCTTAAATCTAGTAATCTAATTTTATTTCGTGATTACCCGATGATTACCTTACTTTTTAAAACCATAAGAACTAAGTTCTAGTCGTTATTTTTCATCGTAAAAAAATAACACAAAGTAACATGTTAACATAACGTAACATAACATAACATAAGCTGAAAAGTTGTGTAAATCAAGAAAATTACAAGATAGAAAGTTCTCGGTTGGTATCCGAAATAATACAAGCCTACTGAGTAATTTTTGCAAAAAAAATGATAGTTTCTCCCGAGGGGTTATCCACTCTCTGCAGTCAATGTACAAAAATTGAGCTGTCACTGGTAGTCATCTGCAGTCAATGGCAGCCAAGCATATGCAGTCATAGGCAGTCAACTGCAGTCAGTGTACATACAAATTCAGAACAGTGGTTGACCCCTCGGTTTCTCCATAAGAACATGAAAAGTTAAACGTCGTGACGGCTAGCGTCGATGTGATAAAAAGTCGAGTTTGGTATCCTTTGATAGCTTCTCAGACCACCTGAAAATTTTTACCAAAATTTTTTTTTCTAAAGTAAGTCATTTTGAAACTACAGTCCAAAAACGACATTGCAAATTTTCAGTTTTTCTGCGTTATCTCGGAAACCATTTTGAATTTTGGACTTTTCTAAACGGATTCTTAAAGGTCATCAAAAAATACAACTTTTTGATAATTTAACCAATCTCGTAACTCTTACGATTTTCGAGTACCACTTAAAAATATCTCTCATATTTCACAAGAATTTTTAAAACTGGAAATTGAAAGTGGCGTAACTCTATCTACGCTTTCCTCGCACACAAACCTCGGTAAAGGCTTTGGCTTAGTATTGGGCTTGGTAAAATATTAGAAGGTATAGCGACGAACTTTCAAAGTTGAAGCCAAACTTGAACCTTTTGATGACTGATTAAACGCGAATACGCGCATTTGATTGGTGCAAATAGTATCCCTTGATATGCTTTCTCTGTCTTGTATTGACGCAATAATTACCCTTGATATGCTTTCTCTGTCTCACAAAGTAGTTCACAAGTGGCTTCAGTTCGCTACTACAGTTAAGATAGCTCGTCGCTATACCTTCTAATATTTTACCAAGGTATTGGGCTAGCTTTCTCGCTCTACGATTTTCATCTCCAGCAAGTAGCTTGTAAACTCGCCTAATCTAATGAGGCTTTTAAACTTCATTTTCCAACATTTCCTTATTTAGAAAACAACGTGACTTAAATCTATTCGCAAGGGCTTCTTTGCTTAACCATTTTTAATTGAAAAGGGATGCAAGTTTTTTGATCGGTAATTTTTTAGAAATTAAAAATCCAAAAATTTGCAGTTGTAGTAAATAAAAACCTCCCTGGGCTTAAGAGACCCTCAATCTATTACTGCGAGTTAAGAGCGTAGGGATTAAATCTAGTAAATAATTTAATTATATGGTAATAGTGGAGTGTAGTTGACTTCTGTAAGTTTGAAACAGACATTAGAAAATTAAATTTGGAAACTTTGATATTTGACATAATTACTTTAGACATGGAGTTGAAATATTTAGCCGAATTTAAATTAAAATTTCAAAGGGAGAATTTTTCAATATAATGAATTTTATGCATAAATGAACTACGAGCACATATTTAAGCATAATTTTTTAATACCCACAAACTTAATTTGCGATTTCCAATATAAAAGCATCAATAAAGCTCATGAATCATTTTATATTTAATTTTTCCTATATAAAACATGTTGGGACGAAACAAAAAAAAAGCCATGTAGACGATTTTTCATCATTAGTTAATAACGATAATTTAAGCAAAAAATTAATTAGAAATTTTATGTCGTTTTATAATGAAAGGGGTGGACTTTATTTTACTAACAGTTCTGCTAATAAGTTATCGCTTTGTACTTTTGCTCAAAAATTAGGTAATTTGCAATATTAATTAAATAATAATTAAAAAATTTTATTTGACTTTTAATGAGTTCTTTTTTATTTATTCAATTACGTTTTGAAACAATATACCTACAAATTACTGCGGTAAAAGAAATTTTCTTGCATAATTTATACAGGGTGTCTAGAAAGTTTTAATTTATGGACTAACTTAAATTATATCTTGGGGTTTCTAGACTCGGTAGTCTAATCACTGTCATCTGTTGTGATATTGTTCTAGATCTGAAAATTGCACACTAATCTTAGTACGTGACTACGTAGATAAACCGCACCTCGCAGTGCTCCTAGCACCGCACTTATCACTACACCAAAAAAATAAATAAAGCATTGTCTTATATGAGAGTAGAGTAGGCGAGAGTGTGCTTCACTAAATAATTAAAATAAATAAAATTTGATATAAAACAATGCTTTATTTACTAAGTGCGATGCTAGGGAGAGTGCGAAGTGCGATGCGTTTACGTAGCCACACATCCTGGTCTCGACTTCGCTTCTATTTTTCAAGAGAGAGCCAGTGGGTATGCGATCTGCAGTTTCATGCCCTTCCATGTCTTCTTGCCATCAGTGTCCCTTTAAAATCTCTTTTATTTTTAGTTGTAATAAACTGATGGCATTTGAATAACCGCAAGCGAGTTTTGCTCAAATATATACAATTTTAAAGCCTTTGATGCTGCTTGACTGTCTGCCAGTAGATCTGTCTTTTAAGATATCTCCTTATAGTCCTCTGAGAAGACTTTCATAACATGTGCTGGTGAGCAGCTTAAAGCTTTTGAAAAACCGATATACACTCCTCCACTTTATCGTATAGTTTTAATCCAGCATTGTTCTCAAGTGTTCCCTGTTCAAACTCTGGACCTTTCCTTTCCTGGGCCTTTCCAGGATATTTTCATCTATATTTCGTGGTCGTTGATAACCACTTCAATGGAGTTCTCAAAGTGGCATAACTTACGACTATGGTCATCTTGGAGATCTTTAAGGTGTGCAGTAAAATCACCTGGTTTGAAATTGTTTTTCCTGTAAAGGGCATAGAGAGAGGAAACACAAAAATGATCCGAATTTTAATTTTTAACATAGATAATGAATTAAGTGAACAAAACAGACAGCCTCAATTACATCCAGTTCGTTGATTATAATTAAAAATCTCGTATATTAAACGTGTTTTCAAACAAATTATACGACTTTTTATATCCACACACATTTTTTAGAGAAAAACTGATCCGAAAAGCATTTTTAATTAAATTTCACTTAAACTGCGTTAAATTAAAACATTGAAATTTACTCGAAAAAAATTTTTCCTACTTAAAAACGTTAAAAAAAAGTTTTTAATTTTATTTAAGAAGGAAAGGGAAAATTTAAATTGTAAATTTTTATTCCAAGTTACAACTTTCTAAACTTTTTATTGTTATATGAGTTTTATTAACTTTTAAAATTATCTCATTACTTATTTGTAAAAGGGCCATAATTAAAATAACCTACATCCACATTTATTATATTATTTTGTTGAAATTCCAACAAAGGCACTTGGACTCAGATATTGACTAAAACTACCCTAAAACTCGATAAAACAACTTCGTAAAGTTTTAGAGGTTTAATCTCAAACACGTAAAATAGCTTTGTAATTAAAGAATGTATTATAGTTTTTACAACTCGCAATAATCACAATTTGTTACCACAAACAATTTATTAATAAAAAACGATCCAATTTATGTCTCTTAAAACCGATTCGTGGTCGTGACGTTGTAATGAGGACATTTATTTAACTTCGTTATATTTTAAGAAGGAATTAAACTGTTAAACTTTTATAGATGAACGAAAAAACTCAACTCTTTAGGCTAAATAAAGTTTAAAAGGTTCGGGATAAATGAGGGTTGTATTCAACATTTGCACAAGTTCGTCTTTCTTTGTTTTTCTTTGATCTTTGGAGACGTATTTTTTGAGCTCACGGAGCTTCCTGATAACTCAAGAGTGGAAGAAACTATGGTAGCAGGTTTAGCCTCTTTCCATCCCCTTCTTTTGATGAAATGGTCCATTCTACACCATAGAGTGTTGTGATAGACTATCTATCCGTTAGATAGTCGTGTTGATTATGTCCTTTTTGATTCTGAATCGTAAAAGTAGAAAGAGTTGGCTTTTAGCACTTAAGCCACTTATTTGTGTCGAAGCAACCTTTCCTGACCCATCAGTTCTTAGATCATGTCACTCCACTTACTTCTAGTAACACCGAAACTGAAGTTCTCCAACATCGATGCTCTTCTTGACGTTGGAGCAGGACAATGGTAGTGCACATGTTTAGTTGTCTTTCTTTGTTTTTCTTTGATCTGTGGACAAGGCTTTTAAACGTATTTTAAATGCTTCACTATGCTTCCTGATTACTCAAGACTCCAAGAAGTTATGGTAGCTGCTTTTGCTTCTTACCATCCCATTCTTATGATGAAATCGTCCATTCTACAGCATGAAGTGTTGTGATGAACTATAATATATCCGTTAGATAGCCATGTTTGTTACGTCCCTTTGGAATCTGACTTGTACAAGGAGAAAGATTTGGTTCTTAGCACTTAAGCATTTGTGTCGAAGCAGCCTTTCCTGGCCCATTAATTCCTTGGTCATGTCAATCCACTTAATTCTAGCAACATCAAAACTGAAGTCCTCCAACATGGATGCTCTTCTTGACGTTGAAGTAGGACAATGGTAGGGTACATGTTTTGTATTTTGTGAGTGAGAGATGGAAATCATTGAAAGACACCATACTGCCAGGTACGATCTGGTAGTTTGGAATTCTTACCCGCAAAAACCATCCCTCAAAAAAGTAATAACGGTTCGGATACGAGAATACCCGATAACAGAGCTGAAATGGTGGAGCTGAAAGGTAAGTAGAGCTTAGAGCAGTATGAAAAGAAAGGCCGAATTGAGAATTATTACAATAGCGTCCAGCAGAATGACAGAGTAGAATAAAGCAGCAGTAGAGTATGGAAAGTTATAGTATAGATTCAGATTCCGTGAGTTTTCATTCACCAAAACTGAGATGTCACGTCTCGAAATCTCACAAACGCCGGCGCATACACTATCCAACGCTGCCGCCGCTTCCAAGTTACCCATATCCGGTAGCCACAGCTGCCATCCCCCGGCCTCACAAGTAGCGTGATACTGATCCTTGAGATTTAGCGTCCCGAGATACCACCGAAGCAGGCGCTCGGACATTTGCCGCTGTCCAGAGGGGTACATATCAATAGGGGCCAGACCCGTTCTGTTTAAATATGCCAAGAAAGGGCTATGGCCTGTGACGAAGTAAAACAGACGCCGAGTTATGAAGGTCACCTTCTCAAGACCGAGCCGTTTCCTGGCTGCGAAATAGGCGAAGAAGCGATCCGCCGACGCCGAAGGGGGTGGTGCAGCCAACTCCTCCGCCAAAGCCTACATTCAAGCTGACGTGCTAAATGTTTGATGTAAGACGGCGGCATGGCTGATAAGACGTATGGACCACACTCTCGCAATGCGGCACCCGAGTAAGAGCAACGACAGCATGCCTCAACGCCACCAGCGTCGCCTGAAGCGTGCTTCATCTGATTGGCAGGTTGTAAGTCCCGTCGCTTTTCTCCCGAAGATGGTGAAAGAATATCCAGCACCGCTCTCTCCCGAGTAAACCGCAACTGTCACGACTGCACAGTTTTCTGGAAGGGGGTCCGGTATGGCGTCAATACGCCCAAATAGCAGCCGGCTTCAGGGGTGGTGTCAAAAAGATTCCGGCAAAAGATTCATTGTATCCCGCCAGCTCGACCAAATCGCCATCCCACACGCTGAATCTCGCCGAGGGTACAAGTTTAGTTGTCTTCCAAATTTTAGCTATGACATCTGGAGTTGTCTACTATACCTAAGGCGTAAGTTGTTTAGTTGGCAGTGTCCCATACGTTTTTCATCTTTCAATATGAAAATTTTCAGAAGTTTTAGGAGTTTATTGAAAATTCCATATCTACAAGAGTTATTGTCACGACCAATTGTATGAAAGGTTCCATTATAGTCTAACGAAGTCAATTTATCAGAGTCATGAACCGTTATTATGTAATTAACCACATTAATACAAAGGCACAAATTTGATCGAACACAAGGCAATAATTCCATTATTTCCAAATAATTACGGAGGTAGCTACTGAGCAACAAATTGTTTCCATTTTATAAAAATTCTAACTCATTTTACAGGTAATGAGATCTTCAGCTCTGTTGATAATGAGACTATAAGTATTGGTACAAAGAGTCTTTATATTTTCTTCTGTTTTGTATTTTCACGCTCTTTCATAGATTTTTATAATTAGCGCTCTTAATCTTTGTCTATGATTTCTTTCAGTATTGTTTGTAGGTATATGGAACACAGACGTCCAATTTTTATACATTGTGATGTATTGCTTGCTTTACCATGCAAGAACTAGACGCGATATTTTAAACGTTTTCCCAAGAACGTCCTAATACAAGAGAATAGGTCTAATTTAGCGTAAAAGCAACGAAGAAGTGACGCTCCCTATCTATCATGTACTGAAAGAAATCCTCGACACGAGCTATAAATTTATCTACTTAAATCTCGCTTATTGTCCTCTACTTGAAGTAAGCTTGTTTCTTTAGCATTGTTTCACTTCGTTTAAAAAAGTGAGTAATCTGAGGTAATCCTTGTACCTTTTTGCAATGTTATGGTTCTTACATCAAACAAATGGATCGCGAGGGTATTCTTAACCCCGTATTGGTAAAATACTTTAAAAAATTTATAAAAACAAACCGACCATTTACGAACCTCCCAATTTAATCTCAAATATTACTAACCAAGTTTATGTAAAATATTTTACTATAAATTTGTTTTTACGAGTTCTCAACTTTTATTATACAAACAAACAAAATTGAATTTTTGATTCTTCTCGTTAATAATACAAGATGTACATTTAGTATTCACTTTTTTTTATTACAGTCACAATTTTGACGTTTGCTTTCTCCTCTTTTTTTTCTCCCATCTACACTCCTCTTTTAAAACAAACATCAAACCTGTCTTTATTTTATTTAACAAAACTTTTAACGCGTTTTGGCAACTGTTTATCCTTCGTAAGCTTAACCAGCCAATTGATAGGCAGAACGTGATGCCTAAAAGTTAAAATAGGTTTTCCCTAGTCTTGTTGGTAAGAATACAGATTACGTTATCGTGTTTATTTTTCCTTTTTTAAAGCATAACATTTCGTTTCGTTTTCAAAATGTGTTAAACAGTAGGATAATTCAGTTCAATTTGAATTTTTTTAATTTTCCTGAAAAGTAGGCAACCAACTATACACGTTGCGTGTAACTGTTGAATAAGCGGTACAATAGTCACAGTTAAAATGGCAACCAATATAACAGTAATTCTTCCGTTTCTTCCCTTCTGCCCTTATAACTTAGCCGGTAATTACTAATATGAAATTTAAAAACGACTTTCTATAGCCAAATCATAAGACTTCAATCGTATTCTAATAAATGATTAAAATTGTTCCAAAATTACCTACCTTTAAAGGGTAGGTTAATTAAAGTTTTTAAAATTAATTTTCTTAAAATCAGCCCGGAGCTCCTTTTTCATTTTTGGGCATATTGTAGACGTCTTGCTTCTTTATCGAGCTACGCCACTTTCGTTATCTTTTATAGGACAGGACCGGAGTTATGCTTTCTGAAAGTCAAAAATTCAAAAATCGATCATTTCTTCTGTAATTAAATTGCAAATTTAATTATTTTCTTCCCTTATAGTTTAGCTGGTAGTTATCAATATGAAATCTAAAACCGGCTTTCTATAGCCAAAACATGACTTCAATCCTAATCTAATCAATGTTTAAAAATGTTTCAAAATTGCCTACCTTAAGGGGTAGGTTAATTAAAGTTTTTAAAATTAATTTTCTTAAAATCAGCCCGGAGCTCCTTTTTCATTTTTGGACATACTGTAGACGTCGTGCTTCATTGTCGAACTACACGCTCGTTATCATTTATAAGACAGGACCGGAGTTATGCTTTTTGAAAGTCAAAATTTCAAAAATCGTTTCTTTTGTAATTATTGCATATTTAAATGTTTGCACGTACATTAATTCTATGAATATCTATTATTTGGCACTATTTTCGTCTTAATTGTCTACAAGTTGAGATATAAAAATTAATATGTAAAAAAAATTCATGTTAAGCAATTAATACGAGTCGCTTAACGTTTTTAAAATGCAAAGTACTGTAAAACGAAAGGAATAAAAGGGTTCTTTTAATTGTCACGGTTTTATTTGCTGTATAAATAGAGGCTTGCTTTTAAATAATTCCTCTACTTCTTGAAAAAAAATAAATTTTCATTAGGTTTTGTTTTAGTTATTCATCTGCGTTTTTTCAAGTACTCAAAAAGTAACGCTTCTATAGAGCCTTTATTAATTTACACTCGCGTTACTTATAATAATAATTTTTTTTAATTAATACGTCAAGTTTTGTGCAATTTGCAACTATGTTGGAGTATTTGAATATGATTACGAAACTCGATTTTATTAAAACGTGTCGAAGAGTTGAAGTGTAAAGTTTGAGGTCGGGATAAAAACAAAGTGCATAGTAAAACCACTGCATATTTGATGAAATTGACACGAGAAACTTGTAAAAAGAGGGAAGTAGGTGTGAAGGAAGTTGGCAAATGTTTCCTATCGCGCACTTCTTTTTATACAAAGAATTTGATTTGATAACTTCTTTTTTCTTTTAAAGTATCATCATTCTAAAGCTTATACAAAAGTTGCAATAAATCGTCTTGTTATTTGCTTAAAAAACCTACAAATCGATCTCTAATACTTTATTGTTATCGAGATGTAGTTCGTTGGTAGCCAAGTGGTATTATTTCAAAATGATGTATCGATAACGTAATTTATATAGTTTGTAAATTCAATTTCAACAATTTATTATTATTGTTTTGTATATGTTGCGGAGGTTGAAATTAACCACAGTTGCACACACATGCACACAACTCTGCGAAATTTGTTAAATTAAACACCTGAACCCCAATTCCGAAACGCGCTCCAAATTATAGACGCTTCGAATTGCCTAACTACGTGGATCAACTATCCTATCTCATTAAACGTTCCTAGTCCTATCTTAATACGCATAATTATCCAAGTTGGTTCGTATCACGATGGCTTAGTAGTTGGTAAACACTTCTAGGATTACTACGTTGAAACAAAAACACCCTTAAATATTTTTGTTTCAATTTCCCAATTGTTTGAATAACCTTCAAAACGCTTGATGAATTGCAAATATTTTACATAATTCACTCTGTTGAATTAAAATTACGAGATTTGACGTCAATTCGAAATTGTTTGTCAATACGTGAAAAACTCAACGCACAGTGATATATTTTCAATTTTGTGTCATTCCCTGCAGCGCAGATGTCCATCAATTGAGTTTTAAAGCGTTGTTTTTTCAATGGACTACATAGCTTTAGTAAGGTCGTAGTACTAATGTCAAATATCCTAAGTAAATGAAATTATTACTCATTAATATTTCTCTTAGAAGTGCCTTAACAGACCGTACTCTTCCATATAAGGAATTAGGGTTGTTAAGGTGGATGGTAACCTCCAGTTTGCTTTGGCAAAAAAATAGGAAACATTTGTCTTATGTTAGGATGGGGGTAAATTGGAATTAAAAAGTGCAACTGCGTGGATAACATGCGGATGATGGATAAATCGGTTGCAATTAGGACGAAATTTGTTTAAAACGACGTCCCTCACAACTAATTTAATATGTACGATAACAAAACGATACACACGTATCGATTATTATTAAATAATTTATTTAAAAAGGGGAAAATCAGTAAAAAAACTGGAAAAAATAATGACTAATTTAAATAATTGGTAACTATTTGATGTATTCCTAAATAAACGTAAAGTTTAAAACAAAAGTTAGTTGCACATGTACACGACAATTATTATTTCCGTGCTTTGAAAATTTAAGCAATTAACAGTTTTGAAGTTATTTTTAATTCGCCGCACTTAAATCTCGTATAAATTTCAATAAATTTAGAGCTACGAGGGTACGTCAAATTCATTCATTCCAGCTTTTCTTATTTTTCTTTGAATTTTTTGTGTTGGTTTAATTAACGAAACCATAATAATTGTAAATATATTTTCTTCCTTTGAAGTTAATATAAGGGAGGCCTGTTAATAAACTGAAAGGAAATTTCAAAGCTTTTTTCTTATATAGATCCCATTTTTTACGCCTTTTAAGGACTAAGAGAGAGGTCCACAGATTTCAGTAATGCGTAAGATAGTTTTATTCTGTCAATAATACTGTTGAAAATTCCACAACTACCCTTAGACACGCCAGACAAGATGAGGTTAACTTTTAAATACTATACATTTTGCGTTACGGAAAATATGTCAACTAAAAGAATTCCATTTAAAATATTTTTTTGCGGGAAAAGATTCGTCCAATCATAATCAAGAATTAAGGTTAGATACAGGCATAGTTAAAACCAATTTTTGCCACTATCTTTAAAAATAGTGTGTTTGTTCATCACCTACAGTGAAAGTCGGATATAACGACGGCGAAGGGACCGACTAAAAAGGGTCGTTATACCCGGTCGTCGTTATATCAAACGTAGTTACAAAATAAATGCGAACAAAATGCGTTAGGGATATTCCCGTCCGCCGCCGGGTGATTTTCGAGAATTATTTGCAGTCATAGTTTGCAAACATCGCCAGGAGAGGCCGAAAACCACGTGTTAGTCTTTGAAATATCGGGTTGCGTCGTTACACCCGCACTGCCAAACCAAAATTTTGCTTTTTTGCGGACGTTAAAATTCGTCGCTATAACCAGTGATGAGAAGTGATTGGCTAATAGGCCACCCCACTTGCAATGTGATCGACAGTCAAGCCAAAAAGCCAAAGACTGTAATCGAGTCCTACACGATCGGCCAAAAAGCCAAAGACCGTGACATGTGGTTAGCCCAAAGGCCTGATCAACAGGAGGGATGTACTGGGGTAGACGCAATCAGCTTAAACCCTACAACTAGAACTTGCTTAAGCCGCTAGTAAGTGCACAAGTACAAGAGGATCTCACTGGACAGCACACTGTACAGTGGATGCACACGGGTGGTCACGGACTCTTCTGAAATTAATGAACGTCGAATATTTATTACTTCTCCACCGCCAAGTTCTTAGCACCAATTAGAACTCAGTTTGATACTTAGCCACGAGGTGCGAACGTACATCTTACTCCGTACGCTCCGTACTCATATCTTTACGATTATCACCAAACTCTTACATAAATGCTTTTTATGCTATTATGTAAGAGGAGGTACGTGAATTATAAATAATTTAAAAAAACTTTTAAAATATTAAATATTTTAAATGATTTTAAAATTAGGAAAAATGACTGGAAATATTAAGGGTAGTTACAAAGGAAAATTAAAAGGAGATGTAACTGATCTAGACTGTTGTGATGTTCGTTATTTAGGTTACATTCAAAAATTGTCAGAAGCTACATAAGTTTCGTGGTCGTGTACAGGTTGTCCCTGTACAAAGGACATCTAGTACTCCTTAAAGAATATAATCTTTAATTGAGTTGAGTATTTGGACTGTAAGATAAATAATGGGAACAATGCTACATGAGTTTAACCAAGTTTAACATATTTGAGCCGTGTCTTCGGGGTCGGTGTGTGGGATGGAAGCATACAGGTCCTAGTCGAAACTGTTTGCGAGCGCATTGGAGTGTTCGACTTATCTAAATGGTTACTTGATTAGGAACTGACGCGGGTAGTAAAATTATTAATAAACATTTTCAAGGACAAGAGCATCCTCCAAACTCAACGTTTTCTGTGGCAAAGTTAAAAAAAAAGTGAAATAGTTTTCGGGTTGTTCAAACTTTCAGTTACTTCTTTTAACAATACAAGAACTGAAAGAAATCCCCTAGAAGTTTAAAAACAACGACTATCAGAAAAATAAATTATTTGTTAAGTGTTTTAAGTATTTAGATCGTTTCTAAAAGGCCGTAATACGTCTTCACACGTTGTTAAACGAAAGCTTAACTTATTTAAGAGTCGACACTGACGAATTTGGTCTCAATTTCAAGTTTAAACCTTAATTAATCTTAAAATATTCCGATCCTTGCACGAAGCGAAATAAAACATAAATATCGAATTACTTCGCTAAAAGACATTTTATATCTAACATTGTAAATTGACAAGGTTTTCGAGTTATCTAGATTTATATTTCATAACTTAATCACGGAATAAGTTCAATTTACAATGGCGTGGAAATCAATAATGATCGGTAATGTAATATCTGGAGTTTTGGAAAATAAATGATGGAACTAGATATAATAAATGATGTAAAATAAGGCATTTGGAAAGTAACATTTGGACTTTAACCTGGACCGGATATAAATAACACTTAGGAAGCTGTGCTTAGTCGGGTCATAAAGTCGCAACATTCTCAAATTGCTTCCTTCCTGCACCAAGGGTGTTTAACCACCAAGTACTTAATACGCCTGCAGGCATAAATTCTATTAGTTTATGTTATTGTTATTTATTGTCTGTCGTGGAATTTAAAGCATTTTGAGGTAATTGAGATAGAATACAATATGAGAATGTGCTCGTAATTCAAAACTATTATATTCAAAACACAATTAATTCTAATCTCGGTTGAACGTCGAATAGTCGGTCGAGACTCTCAATCATTTCGAGAACTTTTCAAAGTTAAAAAATCTCATTCTGCACAACAAAAAAAAACATCAATCACCTCGAGTAAATATAAAATTACACTCGAGGAGAAATACCTATGTGTAAGCAAATTTAAACGAATACACGAAATATCTCAAAAAGCAAATAAATTAATCCAAGATAAACGTCGTAAGAAATAAAATGAATAAAAATACGTTTTTCTTAAAATGTCTCAATCAAACTTTTTCGTCTATATTTCAGATGTGTTTATTTCGCTCGGATAAATTCTGATTTTTCCCAAACTTTTAGTTCAACTTTCAGACCTAATCTACTGAAATGTTCCGATATCTCCGCAATATCGACGCTTCAATTCATTCCATATTTCTGTAATACTTAATGCTACCGGATATCCTCAATATCCTTTTACTTTACATCAATAAGGTCCCCATTTTTCCCCCTTTTTTTAAACGCACTGTCTTTAAAATTTAAGAATTTATCACTACTAACGTTATTTTTTATCTTTTTATTTATAATTGCAGGCCATATCCAGATAACTTCTTGTTTCATTATCAAAAGAGGTTGGCTGTTCGGTTGAAATTTATTAAAACTCTTGCATCGAGAAGTCTTGCTCTTCTACTAACGTTGCTTTAGCATCAAGGACCTCACGTATTTGATAGCTCCAAACTGAGATGTTAAAGTATAATATGTCTTAAATTTCTTGGAAAGTCGAAGATTGGCCTAGGACTGTAACGATACGCTTTTCTACTTTTTCTTTCTAATAATTTAAAATAGTTAATATTCTAAATGCTTTTTAAAATTATTTATAATTTACCTCCACCTTCCTTCTCGAAACTTATACCATTCGATGCCTCTTGTAATCCCACATCTATCGCCACCTACATAATCACATAAAAAGCATTTATGTAAGAGTTTGGTGATAATCATAAAGATATGAGTACGAAGCGTGCGGAGTAAGATGTACGTTTTTACCTCGTAGTTAAATCGAAAGTTGAGTTCTGACTGGTGCTAATAACTTGGTGTCTAGTGTGATCCTCTTGTGCTGCGGGTAGTTGATGGTCAGGCGTCCCTGCACTAGCGGCTGGTACAAGCTGCCGTTGTATGTTTCAAGCTGATCGCGTATATCTTAGTATATCTCTCGTGTTGGTCAGACTTTCGGGCTAACCACGAATCATTACGACCGTGTGGAACTCGACTGCAGTCTTTGGCTTGTTGGCCGACTGTTGATCTGATTGCAACAAGTGGGGTGGCCTGTTGGTTAACCACTTCTCAACGGTCTTTAGGCTTTTTGGTTCGTGTGAACCTTGATTACAGCCTTTGGCTTTTTGGCCGACTGTTAATCTGGAAGAACGGTGGGTGGCTTGGCTAACTACGTCAATCTTCTTCCACTCCAGGATCCACCAATTCTCCGAAAGTCTCCCGTCCGTTGCGGTATCCAAGGAAAACCATCATTCGAAGGACGTTATTTATTTTGTTTTATAAACATAACTTTTTAATTTGTTTTCAATACATATTTTGAAAGTGTTAAAAGTGTTTGTTGTGCTTCTGTATAGCTTCTGGTGCATGAGAATTTATGATTAACCAAAAAATCAAAAACTTTGTGAAAAGGTGAATAAAGTGTAAACGACGTTATTTTCTTTCCCGATCGAATAGTTTTTGTCGTCTGCGATAAAATTTAGAGAATAGAATCTGACATAACATTTCCATCATCATTCTTAATATATAAAAAAAAGAGAAAGCACTCTTCCTATCTTGTTTGATACGTGGGAAGCAAAAATATGAAGACAATAAGATTTGCGAAGAAATGTGAGGAATTTTAAATTTTTTGCCTTTTATTTACAACGAAACTAATCGATTTCTTCCTAATAGTAATCGTAAACAACATATCGAAGCTTTTTAGAGAAATCCATTGTTAGTAACACGTAATTTCAGTTAGGAAAATAAGGTTAAGTTTATTTAACATTTACCCAAAGTACACATATCCAGTCAGTGTGTACATTCGATCGTTACTAAGCAGTTGATGAGGAATTAATTTCCTCTCTCTACAGAGATTATTTGCTCAGATTTTAATTTATTGCGAATTATGGCAACATAAAAAAGTCAAACAAATTTACACGAAATATCTGCTATTTTAGGGATGAATCGATGAAACTGTAGTTACATATTTACTGCATTTCTTTTTACCACAACTCGTATGCTTACACAATACACAATTACACAAGCCCATTTAAAGAAAATTTAATGTAGTATTAATAATTTTTCATTGTACAAGTAACACAAAAAGCTCCAGCGAATGCATTTTTCAATAATAATTATTTTCTTTCAAAGAAAAACAAAGCTTTTTTAGAATTTCCCCTTGCATGCAGAGTGTATAAATTTTTGCTTTGGAAATTAAATAATTCAACACCTTTAAAATTTATTTTCAAACCCATTTACAAAATTTTCACATTTGTATTTCCTCTCGTGACATCTGTTCCATCTACATACATTTCAGCACAAATCGAGATGTTACATTGATATCATACAACTGGAAGAAAAACATGTCTAAAAGTAGAAAATATATTATTAAATACCAACGGTAAAAAAAATTTGTTTTACTTCCCTTAACACATTTCTATTTAAAAGTCTCATTTTCAAAGTTTTGTAAAAACTCGTTGGTGCCATTAAATAAATTTATTGTTATGTTCCATCTTTAAAACCACACTCGAAACGAAAATAACTAGTGTCGTATAAACACGAAGACTAACAAACCTCGCGTCTCATAAAAGTTTAAGAAACTTGCTTTTAAAACTAATTTAAAGAGTTAAAAAGATAAGAAAAATATTATAAAGGTGCCACTTACATCTCATCAGTGGCACCACTTTCAAAAAGTTTTATTTCACTTTTTGCAGTTCGTGATTTTTCTTAGAGCTCATCCAAAATACAACAGGACCTCTTCCCATTCCTTGTGAGTTCTCGACTTAAAGTTCATAGTCCTTGCGCACATTACCAAACTATGACGTGTTTCGCAGCGTGGTAATGCTACCAACTACAACTAACTACAATCTCTTTTTGTTGGAGTATTAATAGTCAAATTTTTTTATATTTTATTTAATTATATATTTGACGTTTCACTTATTTTAATAAGCTTCATCATTAAAGATAAGATATAAGATGACATTTATAATTTCAATAAAAAAATTTTTAATTTTACAAATTTTTGATAAAAACATTTTAATTATACTAAATATTTTTAACTAAATAATTTTATAATTTAAATACATTTCTGATGAAGCTTATTAAAATAAGTGAAACGTCAAATATATAATTAAATAAAATATAAAAAAATTTGACTATTAATACTCCAACAAAAAGAAATAACTTAAGTCAAAAAAAAATTTTAAAATTTTACTAACTACAATGAGCCAATTGAAAGAACGTTAGCGGCTTAGATGTTGAGTTATTTAGGAAGATATGATTGGTTGGTACCACTAAGCATCTCAGCCACCCATTGAATTAAATAAAACACTTTACTTTACCATCAGGAAGGCAGGACTGGATCAATGAACGTTGGGGCCTGAGGCGCTAATTATTTTCGGGACCCTACAAAAATACACTGCAGTTCAAACACAAATATTTATTTATAGTTGAGTAAACGAAAGGGTTATAGAGCACATGGAAGAGGTTGGAATTTTTTTTAGAAAAGTGTTTGGATTAATTAGGAGGTAAAAATACTAAAACTCCTCGGCGAGCTCTAGCTACATGGATCTAAGGGCGGGAGGGTTGTGAAAAGTCGTATTTTTAAGATTTTTGCTTATATCTCGAAAACGGTGGGTCCTAGGGAAAAATATATAAAGTAAAATTAAAGTTTATCAAAATTCCTACAAAATTGTTTGTATTTATTTCTTTATATTTCTTTTAGTCTTTGAGATATCCGCCTGCAAAAATTGTTAATGTATGGGAGAACTCTTTTGCCCCAAGTATAGTAAAGGAGGAGTTATTTCCTTTCCTCCAGGCCGTTCACAACACCGGGTCCTGAAGCGCGCGCTTTATGGATAATCCAGCCCCAAGAAGGACAGTGTTAGCATAATGTATAAAAGAAAATGCAACTAAAGCTCCATTTTGGACTTTAATGACTCTTCCTTATAAGTGGGAATATATAAAACTTGATTCTAATGCATCCGTTAACCGACGATCCGGTGATCTGAAAGTCGTACTATTGGTGAAATCGTGGAATATGTTCTTCCATTTTCATCTCAAATAATTTGATCAACAGCTGCACTTTCGGATCATCGAATAACGGATGCATGAGAATCAAGCTTTAGAAAATCGCCATTTTATGCTTCCATCACCTTAACATAATATTATTGTCTATAAAGCTCAATCGTGTTAGTAACATGATTTTTTAATTCAATGCTGCCACCGATTTTCCCCAAATTGGGCCACTGATTGACAGGTTCACT
The DNA here is from genome assembly GCA_963924605.1 of Malthinus seriepunctatus. NCBI lineage: Eukaryota > Metazoa > Arthropoda > Insecta > Coleoptera > Cantharidae > Malthinus > Malthinus seriepunctatus. Next base: position 36,862,055 of record OZ004602.1, read on the forward strand.
CATTGAATAAATAGATCCAAAAGGAGGGTTAGTAATCGTTGCTTATAAGAGAAAATGCGACGGAAAAGCCATTTTGGAGAACTATGAATGACTCATTCATTTCGTCGAGTTTATATTATCATTGGCTGTCATGATTTTTCTTTATAAGTGGGAGTATAAGCAACCATTTCTATTGGAGTAATTGACTGGAAATCACTAACTTTAGAAAATCATTGCAATTCATATTATTAGCTAAATGTCTCTTTTCTGGTATAGTAGCGGCTATTTGTTCAATGGGTCCACTGCTGTTCTGCATAAGCTCTAACTGTTCTTTTTTGCAAGAAAAACTATCCGTTTCGCATACGAATTTTCAATTTATTGTTAACGTAACAGGAAACTAATTTTTAATCCAATAATTTCCGTTTAAGTTATAGTTAGTTATTCAATCAAAAACAGATCGATTTGAATAAGCTTGAGTATTATTTTTTTGACCTAATATAACCTTTAAGTAACTGACAAACAACATGCCCATTAAAAGTAACCGTTCCAAAACATTTGGGCACGTTTGGGTGTTTACAAAAAATTAAATGCTGATATTGCGCCCCTTAGCGAACTAATTGCCCAAAAATTTATATTCAGAAACCTACCAGTTTCTAACACCAACTTTGGCCAATTTTGGCAATTGAGACCCTGGTTTTAAAGAATTTAAAGAATAAAAATTTTTCTGCACACTATTAATTGCATCCTTAAAACATTCAATGGTCTTTGGGTATTTTTATGGGAACATTAGTTAGCTAATTAGTACGAGATGGCTTGAGAAAAGGGACTTTTTAAGAAAGGGTACGATGGCTCTTACTGCTAGCGTCAAGTGAACCTAAGCTAACCCTCGTTGTCACCCAATGCAAGTATTAATTCAAAGACAGACAGGCAGAATTTATTCCAGAATTTCCTAAATCGATTTGTGAGGTCTAAAACGAAAACATTGGGTTTCAACTTATTTTATTCGATAACAACACTTTCCTTTACCTTACGTGTCGTGGAAAAAGGAAAAGAAGAGGAAGAAATAATAAAAGCCAATCAAAAATTTCTTTTCGTGTCGAACAAAATTAGTTTAAGTGTGCCATTATCGTTTCATCCTTAAAACGATACTTAAATTCCGTTTCGTCTAATATTTGGCAATTGATATAGCGTGCTTTAGAAACATTTTCTTTTACCACTTAAACTAATCAACCCTTAAAAAAATGCACAATTTAGATCGAAATCTTAATTGTTTTGTTTTAAATATACCATTTGGAGCGTTGAGATAAAATCAATTTCATTTAAGTTACAAAATAAGAGAAAAAGATTTTTTGCAAAGAGAAATTTTTGCAACTTTTCGCTTTTGTTGTTAATGCAACTATTTCTTGTATAAAGGATGTGCTAAAAAGGTCTAGGCACTGAAAATTGGGTTAGCAACAGAATGTATTTTCTTAAAAGGGGCACCTTATACACCAGTTATCTGACTGAAAAGTGTCCCTCATGAGTTAGGAATTAATTTATTATACCAAAATAGACGAAGAAGTCAATCAGGTGCACATTTTACGCCTTTTCTCTTTTCCAAATACGAGATTGCTCTAGCTAGATGAACTCGTAATTACCATATAATATATCAAATCTAATGATCCCATATTACCCGAGATTACCTAACAAACTTGTAGTTATTGCCTGTGGTAAATAAACCACAAATGGAATTATTAAACAATTCATTTGCTAAATGTACGAAATTCGCAGAACGCTTTTCATCAATTTTCCGAGAGCGTTAAAACTTTAATAATAACTCTTTTGAAATTTTGATAATACTTACAACTTCTCCTCGTGTATTTAAAGACGAATAACATTTTTCAACATTTATATCAAACATTGATAAATTACTTCGTCTTTTACAACACCTAAAGGATTTGACATATACAAAAGTAATTAATTTTGGTTTTTGGACAACCCGACAGACACTTTAATAACACCCCAAACACACAGAAAAGAAATGTACGTTTTAAAATTTCTTTCACCTCCTTTCATTTTTCTCGCTTGTTACACTTTTTTTAACTATATTTTTAAGAAGGGAAAAATTGTGCTAATAAATCTAACTAAGAGTTGGGGAGTTGAAACGTATAACCGCGTTACAAGTTACAAGAGCGCATATATTTCTGTTATGTAATGGAAAGATCAAGAGATAAAATACAGACAAATTGACATACAATAATCTTGTAAATGGGAACTTGTTGGTTAATTCTTATGTGACAAATTGAGGGTGAAAATTGACATGAAAAATGTACCCTTGGAAAGGTGCATAAATTAAGGGGTGCATCTTAAAAAGTCTGCTATTACAATGAAGCGTTAAGGAAGTTGGCTTTTAGTTACTTTGAAAAATTTCAACAGAATTTTAATTCGCTGTGAGCTTCAAAATATTGTTAAAGATAAATCTGTGCTAAGACGTAGCATAAAAATTATTTTAACATCATGGAGAAATATTTGGTTTTAGTAGGGAAGACTGAGGGAAAAATTCCAAGGAAAAGATTCGTTACAATATGAACCGATCAAATGAGACCCTGGTAACGAGGTGGCTTGGAGGTGTCCCGAATCATCAAGATTCTGCCTCCAAACCTGCTAACATCTGCATCGTTCCTCTCTCTTCTCTGGTGGTTCCTAAGTAGTCCCATTGTTTGCCTCGGATCCCCTGATTATTTTGCTAGATTAAAATTGTATAAATTAACGTCCCTACATCTGTATGAATTGTTATCCGAGGCCGGTCGCTTCGCTCCATGTAAATGCGACAAGATCGAGCGCATTAAATTCCAGTGACCGCGATAAATCAAATATTTATTTTTACCTTTGTTTTAAGCCCTTCTGGCGTCCACCTTAATTTTAATACCTCCTTGAAATTGTTTAGGTATTTAATATTTATTTTAAAGTTAACAAGATAATTATTTAAATTATTTATTAAATAACTGGAACGTCAAGTTAATTTTTTTCCCGTTTTATTAATCTCATAATTACAACTCCTTCATTTTGTTCTTATCGCTGATATTACCCTCCTGGATTTTATTCATTAGTTTAATGCCACTGAGATTTTTAATGTTGTTTAAAATTGGTAATAATCATCGCAGATCGATGAGATAAGGTTCTTTAGGAAGCTACTGTTAGCGCGCACCTAAAATTACACCACCACGCGCACCCTTTAATTATTAATAAAAACTTTATTAATTAACTGTGAAATTGATAAGTTTTGCGTTAGCACGCGAGGTGTCGACCTTCCCGCTTACAACCAAGTCCAAGCAACACTCTCATTGGTTCTCCGCCTTAAGTGGTGGCGAAACTATAAGTAGCAGTGCCTTTCAATAGATAAAGAAGTCTGGTGTTAACATCAAGTGCAGCGTGATCGTTGAGCAAAGCAGGTCGTTCCTCGTACTCCAAAATGCCCCCTATCTGAACCATCAGAGGTGTCCCCGTGTGGTAGCTGTTCCTTGGCGGGTCTAGAAGCCGCCACCGAACGTAGGCCTCAGCACTTCCCTAGCATATCCCTTAAGGACCCTCCCTAGTGGTAGTTTCCCCACAGTGGACCAGGGAGTAATATAGGGCATAGGCCTCCGCTAATCCCCCGTTATTTTTTATTAGATTTAGTTCGATATATCAGGACGAGAGCAGAAGAGTTATTTATTTTGTTCCACTGAAGAACCCCAAGTTATTTATTTCGTTGAACTAGTGACTGTAACGGACCAGATATTTTCGATCATTTATTTTTTCAGACTATTAAAATAAAATTTACCTAAAATGTAATAAGAATTTATAGCAGAAATTTAGCAGAAGATAAGAAATTCAGCGAACTATAAAACTCGAGGCCAGAATATGTTGTCAAGTTGAGACAATAAGGTATTGATAGAGGAAAGAAAGCCAATGAGAAACAGGAATATAGAAATGTACCAATTAGAGAAATGATTTAAAGTAAGGAAGGGAGACAGTTTCACTCAGGAACGGATTTTTAAACATAGTTTTAGTCAGTCTTCACTCAACCATTTTGGCGAGAGGTATTTCCTCGCTAAAAAGTCTTCTCAGTTAGTTGAACAGGACACGTAGTTCCTGTCAACGTGAAGAGCTCAATCGCGATCAGTTGCGTCTTGTTCCAAAGGAACATAATATTCTAGCGGATGAATTCCCCGCTTGAGTTTTAAAGAGCTCAACTACGAGTTAAAGTTTGCGTCTTGTTCCAAAGGAACATAATTAAAAAGTCAGCGCATTACCAGTGAGTGATTAGTCGTTGATATTGATTGTTTAAAAGTTAAAGTTGTCATGGTACCGTAAGATGTACCATAGTTGAATTTCTTACCACAAGGAGGAAATTATTCAGTTACTAGTTTACCAAATTGGGTTAACTCGGCGTGTGTTAGTTTGAGAGGTTTTTTAGAGCGTGAAAAGCAAGTGTATTCATTGTGCAATAGCAGTTTAAAATCTGCTGGATAACACTGAGGTCTTTGGAGAGAAAGCGGCATCACCAGGAGGTCAACTGTAGATCTTAGGAGGATTAAGAGTCAAGCGTTCGACGTGCTTGGCTAAAGGTTAGATTGATTGTTGGTTATTGTAAATTTTCATGTGCCAATGTGAGTGTGAATTAATCATTGTTATTAATTCCGTTTAATAATTATTAATGAGTGTTTGAAAGAACACATTCGTTTCAAGTTATCTACAGATCAATTTGTGTGTTTGAATTGATAAAAAAGACAAAGTGTTTACCTGCATTATTTGCGGTATTTTTCAACGATTATATTTTAATTGTAAATGCAAGCCACCAAAAAGGTGTGCACTGTTTAAAGTTTTGTTAATAGTTTTAGGAATTTAACTAAAGTCAAATTAAATGTGTCTTTGGGTAATTGAGATTTTTGATTCAGTTAATGTTTCTATTTAATTTGAATTTGGTTGTTAATCGTCAGCTGACAGTTTATGATTAGTTTTAATTGATGAAAAGAAACTGTCTAGTTATTTTAACGTATATGTTTGTGTTTGAGAGTTTTCTTGATTTTTAATAGATTGATGTTTAAGTGTTCTTATTGTCTTTTATTGTTCGAAGGCACCTCGAACGCACTAATGTTTGTTTCAGTAGCATGAAGGCCCTGGCGCCGGTCTCCCTGAAGGTTTCAGTGTTGTAAGTTAAAGAGTAAATCGACCTAAGTACACCCCGAAACTTGCTAAGATTGTCACACCTGGGGTAGAGTTTTTCAAAGAAGCTCCACCAACGATTTCAGCTGGAGCATTTAAGGTTAATAAATCGGTTATATGTAATCCTAAAAAACATATTGGCGCCCATGGTAATAAGTAATATTAAAACAGTAATAAGTAATAAGCAAAGTTCCAAACGAGGTAGGTAATTTAGTTTTAGTTTTGATTTAGACCGGGGTTTTAAAGGTCGAGAACTTCGGGCTTCTTCATGACATATGTATTTAGTTACGGTAATTTTTGACTAATAGATTTTTTATTTCATTTGTGTGTGTATTTGAACTCGAACCTACCCCTCATAGCTCTGAGCTATGCAATAAGGCACTTTAAGGCACACCAAATTTGGGTCTTATACTCTCATGAGAATGGGTGTCCACGAGTTCATCCAGTTTGTTCAAAGTCGTACAGACTAGAATATGATAGTTGAGGCATCAATAATACATCTTCGAAAGCGACAGCAACGAAAACACTTAGACAGACCAAGTGTTTTCTGTTACTTTTCCCTAGCTCAATTTTGGATAAAGTAGGGCTTTCATCAACGGCTCGAATCATCATAGACTCATCATAGACATCATAGACTCGAATAAGAAATTTCGGAAGCTTATCCGGTATTTTGATTTGATTCTTGTCTTGAAATTATGCATTATAAAAGCTCCTTGCAATTTATTAAAGTAAACCCTGCCTTGTAGTTTAAAGTGCAATTTTTATTACGTCTTAGGATGCAGAACGTGATTAAGATGTAAAACATGCCCTTAAGAAATTTTAATCAAACTTCATTAAGTTAAAACTATATGAGAGCATTTATAAGTTTATTTATTAGTTCTTTGTTTAATTTTATATTTTCAACTGTCGTAATTTTAAAGTCAAACTGATGTAATTAAATTGTAATAATGAACTAGCGTCTGAAAAGAACTCAGCAGATCAAGTCGTAAAAGTTTTTATTCATTTACAAAATAAGGACATTTTTACGATTTCCTTGTATTATTAAACCAAACAACCTTATTCTTTACCCCCTCGCCACTCCATTTTCTTACATAAAATTTTATTTGATACATTTCCGATAATAAGAGTAATTGAAAATGTAATAATTTCGAGTTTAAATTTTCTAGCGTGCCTGTAAAAATTTGATATAAAAGTCGTAAATTTTCTGTATAATATCAATTTGCTATAGTTATTGGATTGCCATAAAAATGATCCTTGCACAGATTTTAAAATTGCAGGTATTATTGGAAATGTAACATTAAAAGCAATGTTTGTAAATGGTCCAGTATTATCTACACTTTATATCAAATAAAAATAAATTGAGGTATTAAACAATTTCCTATTACTTGCACTATACGGGATGAAAAATGGTTTCTTTACATTTTCTCTCTGTGGAGCTCTCATATTATCAGAAGAGTGAGCAGTCCAATAATACAAATAAGTAAAAAAGTAAAAAATATGACTTGTATTTAGTCCCACACCATCTAAATAATTTCCACATGCAGTTTCACGAAACCTATTGTATTGTACTCAGGGGTCGATTGGCTTCTAAGCCTTACAGAACTGCAACCAGTGTTGATCTTTTGTTCAAACCCTACTCGTATTTATGTTCTTAGGAATTCAATCTTGTTAGTGAAGCATAGAATGTTCCTGAGAAGTTTACTTTTTACTTCTTCAGACGTCAATTGAGCCTTTTCTAAGTTTTTCAGCCTAAGCCGAGCCAATGCATCGCAACTGCAGAGAATGTGTTCGGTGGATTCGATCTCCGATTCACAGAGTCTGCATATGTCACTATCCTCCAGTCCTAGTTTCTTGAGGTGGTGTGTCACTGAGCAGTGTCGAGTAAACAGACCCGTGATGAGTCTGATTTCGTTCTTTAATAATAGAAGAAGCGTTTTAGCATTCGTGGTCGCGTACTTAATGAATTTCTTCGACTGTCTTTGTTCTGGTGCGTTGTTCCAGTGAGAATTTTTGTTCTAATTTTCCCATTTTTAGATCTCCGCCCTTCTATGTGTTCTAGATAGTCCACAGAATGGTTCGGGTCCAATCTGGAGGACTTTTGAGCCTGTTCTAGCAAATTCATCAGCTATTTCATTTCCTTCAATTCCTTCGTGACCTGGCTCCCAATGGAGGGCAACTTTGTTGTCCCTTGCCAGAGTTTTGAGGGATTGTCTGCATTCCCAAGTGGATAAGGACTCAAAACTATTGGCGTTGAGTGCCTTTATCTCAGCTTGGCTGTCAGACATTATGTAGACTCTTTTGCTTTTTAAATTCCTTCGTAGACATTCTCGGGCACATAAATCTATTGCACGAGTTTCAGCTTGCATAATTGTGGGGTAGGTTCCTAAGGCTATTTATAGACGTCCTATATTTTAGGCCATATATGCCTATACGTGTTCCCCGTTTCAGTTTTAGATCCATCTGAATACCAGATGGAGGAGTTTTGTTCCAGTTGCATTGATTGACTTGTAGTCGTGTTGCGGTCCTGACCTGTGGATCAGAACCGAGGTCCCAACCTCGAACTGTGTCTGGAAGTCAAACCCTCTTGAAATTACATCCAAAGGTTTTTAAAACAATTCTGGCTGTAGAAAGTCCAGGATCTTCAAGAAACCTAAATATCGAAGCATTTGAAAATCCAAAGAAAATTCCAATAAGTCAAAAACTAAAAATGAGAAAAAAGTTTGAAAATTATTTTTAAAAACTGCGTAAACAATTGAGTTTCAAATTTTCTCTAATAATAAAGAAGTTTCAAGTTTCAATTTTTCAGTTTTTCAGTCATATTTAAACAATGGATTGTCGTCGAGTGAAAAAATCGAAAACGTTTTTGAATTGGTCTTTAGAATCTAAATTTTTTGCTAATTTAAACACGCTTTTCCATCTTTTACAACAACGGAGATTTCCAAGACTTGAATAAAGAAAATGAAAATTCACCCTGTACAAACAATTTTCATAAATATTTATTATCCTTAATTTAGTAAAAATATTCCCTACAAAGGAACTTTTCATTAATAAATAATTTTCTTATTTTTGGTGCTTTATTAAAATTTAATTAGAGTAAACCTATTATTAAATTTTCAAATATCAATAAGTGATTAAGAAAACTTTATTATTAACATCATCAAAGGCGAACGATAAAATTAAATTTTAAATTGAAATTAGATATAAACTAAACTTCTTAATTATAATAAACGAATTAATAGAAAAAACTTACTTTCTTAATTATAAATTAATAATCGATTAAAACTCCACCAAAGTTCGTCGTTTTTTGGTGGAACGGTGGTCGCGTTCTAATCGAGATTGTTTGTGATGGAGAATTAACACAAGCAATGCGATGTTTTTATTCCTGAAGCAATTTACTCCATTAACAACATGCAGATTGCCTAACTGTTACTCTGATGTGTTTGTGTGAACATATTGACTGTGAGAAGATGCTTGCTTTAATTGACTACATCACATACACTAACAGTTATGTTTTAGTTAGAGATGCCTTTAATGCAAAATTTACTACACACAGTTAATACGTTGGGAAAATTACCAATTTACATCAAACTTTCTCAAACTTTAAACGTTCACAAAATACACATTAATTTTGTGCGTGAAAATAACTCTGCCAAAATTTACTAATTTCTACATACCCCACTTCTCAATAATTTATAAAACCAAATTATTCTTCAACGCAAGTTATCTGATTGTATGATCGTCTGCTCGTGGGTTAATGCTCATTTTGGAGTCGTCTAGATGTGCTCCAAAAAGTAACGTTCAAGAATCGTTAATTTTACGGTTTGATATGCATGGTCCACACGAGGACATACCAATTTTATGGTCGTACCCATTGCCATCCAAAGGTATACCTAAGGAATTAGAGTTAGGCCCAAATGTTTTTGATCATAATAAGAAAATCATCTTTTTATTCGTCCCTATTATGGTATAGTCCCTATACTTCGTATTATGGTCCTTATGACTTATGAAGATATTGTGGGAGTCCCTGGTGATGTTTCTTGTAGAATGCCATATGTAGGCATTCATATGTTGTCTATTTTAGGGTCTTCCAAACTTGTACAAATATCGTTCATAGACCTGGACAATATGGGACAGTCTATGGACGTTCATTAGACGACTTGTGCTACATAAATATCCAGTTATTAACCCTCCATCCTACGGGTGGGTCTAGAATCACACGAGCCAACGGGTGAAGCCTGTTACGCTCACTTTATATCTATAGCTAAAAAATAGTAAGGGTGCAAGAATTGCACTGAAATTTTTTTAATTGAAAATATATCTTATTCTTCATTATTTTACAGAAGAATTAAAGCGTAGATCCTTTTGTTAGTTATTATTTTTTTATTTTAAATTTTTTATCCTTTTTTGACATTTTTTATTGAAAACTGTTTTTTATGGACTTGGAAGGAAAATAAAGTTAATTATCATAATACATTATTTAGTATATTGATCAAATAAGCAGAAAATTACAAAAAAATGAAATTATAAAATTCTCAACACAAACTGCAAGGGCCTAAACTTCATTGAAATAGCAGGCTTCAATGTACTAAATACATAACCAAGCCTTACAAAACTGGAAAAATAGTAAGAATTTTTGCTTATGTTGCACTTGTCACCTAAACAAAAAATTTACAAACAAGCATTGACACTTAAAACCAATTATTTTTTATGGTCTGCAGATAAGTTTTGCGCTTAAATAACGCTTTATAACAAAAATAATCGGTTATCACAAAGTTACACGAACCTACGGGTGAAGCCTGTCACAACAAACTGTGTCCTAGAGGATTCATTTTTTGAAAAAATTTGAAAAGCAAATGCTGATGATATGAGTTATTACAAGTTAAGAAGGTAGATAGAATATTACAATAAAAAGTATTTCTTTTTTTAAGTTATAGACAATTTTCACTTTTGCTTGCACTCACAGGCTTCACCCGTTGAATGGAGGGTTAATAATCATTTTATGGTCGTACCTACATATTGATAGACTCCTGTAGCAGAAAAGTCGGAGTTATCGTATCCAGGCTCATCTCTTGGGAATAAGCTCTTTGAGCGTCAGCGAACAAAAAAATCTGGTTGGCTGCCTAAAGCACTGGCTTAAGACCTCGGGATCCTTCAAAAAAATGTTTAGAGAAGGAAAAAAGTAAAAAATATGAGGGAATTCGGGATGCAGCTTTGATATTTTTTCATTCTCATAAAAAGAATCGACAAAAAATTTTACCTACTCTCTAGAGTGGCTCTGAGAGCGTGGCAGCTGGACTGAAATTCACGTCTTTATGCTACACATCCACAAGCATTAACTCGTAACTCATAAACTCATAAACGGGTTCTCCACTGGAAAAGTAGCTACTTTTTACACACAAAGAAAAATTTTACTTTGGCATCCCTCTCTGATGGGTTTCCATCCCTCCTCACCAATTAGAAGTTTATTATTAACAGTCCAGAGGCTTTAAGCCAGTTCTTTGGGCAGCCAACTAGGTTTTCGTGTTCGGTGACACTCACGTAGCTTATTCCCAAAAGATGGGCCTCCTGCATACGATCACCTCGATTTTTCTGTTATTGGCTCCAGGACTACGAGTCCTGGCCGTAGTCAAGACCGATGAAAAACTGCCTGGGTGCTAGTGGTGTTGATGCACCCTGACAGTAAAGGGTTGAAATACCACGGTGGTGTAAAAGCGCGAAATTTGAACTTAACCACCGTTACAGATATAGAACATAAGGAATTATACATATTTTTTTAAAGATTTCTTTCTACATTGCCATAATCATGCCCAAAAACTTTTTTTCATAAACTTTAAACAATTTATAACCTGTGAAGAAATAGGTAGACTAAAAATTAAGACATAGTCACGTTCCAAAAAATTCAAATTGTGTGTAACTGTATGTATATAGCTAAAATATGACTGCACATACCGGAAAACAGCCCTGGGAGTTTACATTTCCACATCAAGCTATGACGATTAGCACAATTTTATTGAAATGGAAGAAATCGAGATTTATTTTTCGATTTTCGTGGCGAATCGACGTGGAATGACCCTATTTTAGAATTAAATTATTAAAATATCGACTTTTGTGTTTTGAAGTGAGTTGAAAATCAGCGTAACTAACATGACATAAATATGCAACGTTTATATTTTTTTTTGAAAATTTAAAAATAGTTTAAAATGGGGGTTGCAATTGTCGATAGAAAAATTTGATTAGAATACAATGATAGGGCGTTTCCTACGCAACACACACCGCAACATTCCCCTAACAAGAAGTACAAAACGTGGTGCAGAGAGTTTCACAATTGAAATAAAAAAAACAGCAACCAAAATTTATTAAACCACTCTCTTAAACAATTCTTATAATTAATTACGAGTTTTCAATTAAAAGTACAACATTAATCTTTATTTTCTTTATTTCAGATCCTCCGAGAAAACCTTATCTATTAATAGACAACAGAATACTCGATCCTGGAAACTTATTCATTCCAGTGAAAGAAAACGCAGATCTTACTGTATCTTGTGTAGTAGACAGTGGAAATCCTAAGCCTACTTTATCTTGGGAATTAGCTTTAGGTTCTTTGGCCCTCCTTGATGCTCCGGAAGTACCCTATCAAGCTCTCAATTTTACTGAAACAATACGTGAACAACGTGTTGGAGCGAGAAGCGACGCACGTTTAGAAAGAGTAATGAGAGCACATCACAATGCGACGCTCACGTGCTTAGTTAATCACATAGCCCTACGACAGCCACTCAACGTTTCCCTTCTTTTAGATGTTCAATGTAAGTACACGTCTTTTATATACTTATAAACTTTTTTTGTTTAATTTAAGACTTTTTAAGAATTTTTGGCACCTTTTGACAATTATTCAAATGCTCAAATACTACCACCATCTGCGCTTAAAATTTTGTTCAAATAGAATTAAAATGAAAACTAACATTAAGTTTAGTATTCTACAAATAGTAGAATATCACGACACCCAAAGTTAATAAACAACCCCGCTGTGTAAATGTAAACATTAAGTTTTCAATTACTAAGTTTTCCTTCCAAACACATATTGCAATTTCGCGGTGAAAAATAACTGGATTTTTGATTAAGTCAAACAAATGCTTTACGATTTAAATAAAGTCCCTTTTTACACACAAAAAAAGAAAAGTTGAGAAAAAAAAGTACAAAGCTCAGTTCTTCAAACAATTCCCTAAAGTAGATAAAATATCTTCCTAGTAAAATAATGGATAGAAACGATGTTATAAATGAGAGAACGTTTCGTTTCAATGGATTGAGACGTAACTTGCTTGATTTACTATCCCAACTAACGAATTTGTACCCCGAACAAATCAATAAGATATTTTTTTTTTTACTTTTACCCTCTCAAACTTTAATTTACACCCAAATTTTCTTTTTTCGCTTTTCAATTTACCCTAAGATAAAGGAAGCTATTGCGATCCAACTAAAAAAATTATGTGAAAAATAACTCTTTTGAGTGCTTCTGGATCGATCTATAAAATTTTTTTGACACACTATTAGCTGACTCACATTGTTGCCAACCAGTCTTTTTGTCTTCATAATTTATAGTTTGATGCCTGGGAGTTTTACGGCCCTAGACTACCTCAAATACGTCTCTGCTTTCTTGCCGTTGTACGATTCATTTCTGACTTATACCATGACTCTTTAATTTCATGCCTATACTTCTATCAAGGTGGTTCTTTTAGTTATCCCAGCAACGAAGCAGCACAATGCTGCAACTTTTAGCATAGAAAAGATACCATTGGAATTGGATAAAGAACAAGAAACGACACCGAGACGAAAAGGTGGATCTTCGTCTAATGCGCATGTCCGCTGAATATGCCAGTGTCACAACATAACCTTATTAAATCGACATAGATCATAGACATACTAAACAAAAATATATATTTTTTGTAAATACATGATAGACTCAATTTTGATAAAAACCTTTAATAAAGTGATGCTTGATCAAAAATATGCACAATTATGTCACACAAATTCTTAAAAGACCTTAGCAAGCGATATCAGGCGCACTAGAAATTGATTAATATAGAAATATCGTCGATTTCAATTCTGTGGTACAACATGAAACTAACATATTGAGTAAAAAAGTTTTTGACGTTTAAAGAGAAACTTCATTTTATTTAAACATTTGAAATATGGCGGGTATTTTAAATTGGTTGTCTGCAATTAATGACATATCCAGCAGACATGCGCATTAAAAATCTATGAAAAAAATTAACACAAGCTCGTGCCGTTTCTTATTCGTTAGGGTATATTTTCTTTGCTTTTAGTCCAGAAATAAACTACCTACTTTTTGGTTATGCCAAAATTCAGATGTTTAAAACACATGAAACACGTGAAGCGGCGCTGGTTTCACTCTTGCTTGCTGTGAAGTATTATAATTTTGACGTTTAACATTTTAAATTTTTTTCCATGGCAAGAGAGATTTTGCTAAAATTGGACACGATCAATTTCCTTTTACAATTTTAAATGAATTGGAATTTTTGAAATTGTGTGTAGACCTGTTAGACGTTGTGACTTGTTGATTGGGTGCCTATACAGATGTTGTGTCTGTCTGTTGACATACCAACTAACCTACTAGTCTCTCTGCCTTCGAGGTTGAAAGTACCAAGTACCTAAATGAGAAAGTTCTCTGAAGACACCTCTTTTTTTATTTGTATAAATCAATCAACGCAATACATACATCAAAACAAAAATAATTACAGCAAACGAGAAAAATATAGATTTGGTCTTTTGTAAATTTTTAATATACATTAAATTCTTTGAGCTGTGTATACGTGCGTTGGTACCTAAATTCGCTCTTTTAGAATTAATTAGAAAACTCGAGTGGTGTTTGTTGGACCAAATTTTCTCTGTCGCCATTTCATTTTTACTATTTTTCTTAGGTTTTTTCATTTTAGTTTGCTGTAATTTTGACACAGTATTAGTTTTTTCTCTATTATTCCTAATTTCATTCTCCTTTTGGTACAACAACATTGGTTTTGAAAATACATTTATTTTGGCATTATTTCTGTTTCCTGAAGATTTCTCTTTGCGCTCAGTCATTTCTGTTTTACAGAAGCACCATTTATCATTAACCGAAGGTATTTGTACATTACAGTTTATTTTTGCACATTCACTCATACAGATAACTTGATTACTATTACCAACGGAAGTTTGGTTTCGTTTAGAAGATTTTTCTTTTCTTATAGAACAAGCTTTATTTTCAACGTGTAAGTGTTTGCATGACGTAATATTGCCCTTATCTGCAGTTAACTTGAAATTTGTCTGACAATCTTTATGTGAAGGTTTTATTCCCCAATAAGCAATTTTAGACGTAGAAGCAGCTATATCTGTAGTTAACTTAACATTATCTGTCTGGCAATCTTTATGCGAAGCTTTTATTCCACAATAAGCAATTTTAGACGTAGAAGCACCCATATCTGCAGTTAACTTGAAATTTGTCTGACAATCTTTATGCGAAGGTTTTATTCCACAATAAGCAGTTTTAGACGTAGAAGCACCGATATCTGCAGTTAACTTAATATTATCTGTCTGGCAATCTTTATGCGAAGGTTTTATTCCACAATAAGCAATTTTAGACGTAGAAACACCCATATCTGCAGTTAACTTAACATTATCTGTCTGGCAATCTTTATGCGAAGGTTTTATTTCCCAATAAGTAATATCCGACGTAGCGGCACCCTCATCTGCAGTTAACTTTACGTTTGTCTGATTATCTTTATGCAAAGGTTTTATTCTACAATTAGTAATTTCAGACGTAGCTTCCTTATCTTTAGTTAACCTAACGTTTGCATTTTTAGGGTCGTATTGTGTACACAAACGCATTCTAGATGAAGATAACGGTTTATCTTCAGTTAACTCTAACCACGAGTGACAATTTTCATTTACAGGTTTTATTCCACAACAAGTAATTTCAGACGTAGAAGCACTCTTATCTGTAGTTAACTTAGGATTTGATTTGCGACTATCGTTACCACAACAGTTGCTACACATACACGTTGAGGGTGGAAAGGGTGGTTCGATCAACTCTATGCCTTTCTGAAGATCTTTTTTCAAAAGCTGTATTCGACAGCACGTAATTTCAGACGTGGAGACACTTTGAGCTTCAGATAACTTAATACTTGACTCGTCATTACCATCGCACTTTTTACACAAACAGATTCCATAGGGAGAGGGCGGTTTATCTTTAGTTAATTCCAAGCATGGCTGACAGTTGTTACTGAAAGGGTTTAATTTGGAACACGTAATCTCAGTCGTAGAGCCTCCCTTATCTTCAGTTGACTTAACATTTGACTTACGATTACTATTACCACAACATTTGCTACACAAACACGTTTCAGAAGCATAGGATGCTTTATCTTTAGCTAACTCTAAGCATGGTTGACAATTTTTATTCAAAGGGTTTCTTCTAGTACAAGTAATCTCGGACGTAGAGCCTCCCTTATCTTCAGTTGACTTACGATTACCATTACCACAACATTTGCTACACAAACACGTTTCAGAAGCATAGGATGGTTTATCTTCAGTTAACTCTAAGCATGGCTGACAATTTTTATTCAAAGGGTTTATTCTAGTACAAGTAATCTCGGACGTAGAACCTCCCTTATCTTCAGTTGACTTAACATTTGACTTACGATTACTATTACCACCGCACTTTTTACACAGCCACTTTCCAAAGGGCAAGGATTGTTTAGGTTTGGAGGGTTGTTTATCTTCAGTTATCCCCAAGCATGGCTGACAGGTGTTATTGAAAGGGTTTAATTTGCAACACGAAATTTCAGACGTAGAACCTTCCTTATCTTCAGTTGACTTAACAATTGATTTACGATTACCATAACCAGAACATTTGCTACACAAACACATTTCAGAGGAATCGGATGGTTTATCTCCAGTTAAATCTAAGCATGGTAGACAGTTTTTATTCAAAGGAATTGCGCTACAACAATTAATCTCAGACGTATGGATTCCTTTATCTCTAGTTGATTTAACATTTGACTTACGATTACGATCGCGTTTTTTAAACAAACAGATTCCATGGGGAGAAGGTGGTTTATCTTCAGTTAAACCCAAACATGGCTGACAATTGTTATTCAAAGAGTTTGGCTTACAACAAGACGTAGAAGCGCCTTTATCTTCAGTTGACTTAATATTCAGTTTGCGCTTGCTTTTTTTGCGGCAACATATTCTAGTAGGAGAGGACGATTTATCTTCAGTTAACTTAACATTTGACTTACGCCTTCTTTTTCTGCGCAAACACGTTCTAGGAGGAGAGGGGCGTTTTTTTACGTTTGACTTACTAGTTGTTTTACAACAGTATTTTGGACACACAGACGTTAGAGGGCGAGGGGGCGGTTTATCTTCAGTTGACTTAACGTTTGACTCACAACAATCTTTACAAAACGTTCTAGGAGGAATTGATGATTTATCTTCGGGTGTGATTAGGCCTGGCTCACAATTTTTATTTATGGGGTTTATTCTACAAAAAAGTATTTCAGATGTAGAGGGTTCCTTATCTTCGGTTAACTTAACATTTGACTTACGATTTGTTTTACAACCGTATTTTCCACCACAGCATTTTCTACAACACGTTCCAGGGGGACTCGACCTGCGATTTCTTTTACAAGAGCAATTTTTACACAAACACGTTTCAGAGTTAAAACGAGATTTATCGCGATGTGATTTGAAATTTGAAGTATTATTACAGTTTCTTTGACACAAAATTATTTCAGACGTAGAGGAACTTATATTTACTTTAAAGTCATCTTTTTTAAGAAATCTTTTCAAAGTAGGTAGCGTAGAAGAAGTTTTATCTTCTCTCGACATAATTTCTCGCTTACAGTTTCTCATCACACAATTTTTATTTCGACAAGTCGCTATATCGGTCGTAGAGGAAGATTCATCTTCAAGAGATGATGTTTTTGACTTGGAGCTTGTATATGAACTACTTTCGTCGCGCATAATTATTCTGTCAGTGCAGGCAAATTTAACTTTAGGTGGAATCGTTCCTACACCGCAGCTAATTTTAAGGCATTCAGCTTCACACGAACTCGTTTCGGTGGATAAAGGTTCATCTTCAATCGACGTCGATTGTGAGGTCGATTGTGACATCGATTGTGACGTCGATTGTGACGGTGATTGTGACTTTGAGCTTCCATTTGAATATTTTTCTGCGCTCAATATTGTTTTTAACGTGGTTGCAGATTTATCTTTAGTTAACGTTGTTCCTACGATACTATAATTTATTCTAACAAATCTCTGTACACACGAACTATTTTCGGCCGTAGAAGAAGTTTCATCTTCAGTCGACGTTGTTTGGGCCTTCCAATTTCTATTTGAATCGTTTTCATCGCGCATATTATTTGATTCAAGTGTAGAGGTAGAAGTATCATCAGTTGACGATTCTACAGTGGTTTCTATCACACAAACTGTTTTTGAATATTGCGCTTTACACTGACTGTCAGTTGTAGAGGATGATGCGTTTTCAAAAGATATTTGTGACTTGTAGCTTCTATCAGAATTACTTTCTTCGCTGGAAATTGTTTGACGCGTGGACGAAGATTTGTCTTCAGTTGACGCTGTTTCTATAATACAAAATCTTTTTGGACGCTCCAGCTCCGCTGAACAAGCTTCGTTTACACCAAACGACGTTTGGGACTTTGCACTTTTGTTTTTTACTTCTCGCGAAACTATTTTACACGTACGGGCACATTTATTTTCCTTAGGCGTTGCTCCAATAACATAATTTACTCTTGGACTCGGACTTATTTCACTCGTTGAGGAAGCTTCAGTTACAACCAACGGCGTATGAAATCTGCAGCTTCTGTTTGAATATAAAATTGCTTTACACCTGGATTCAGGATTATTTTCAGTTGGTATTGTTCCAACCTTACAAATTATTTTTGGACATTCTACTCTATATGCAGTTATTTCATTTTTAAAGGAAACTTCGTTGGCACAGAACGACGTTTGTGATTTGCAACTTCTGTTTATTACTTTGCGCCAAGCTGTTCCACAGTTGCAGACAAATCTATTTCCATCTGACATTCCTATTTTTGAGCATTCTGCTTTACTCAGACTTATTTCTGTAGAGGAAGTTTCAGTTTCAACTAACGACGTGTGTGACTTGCAGCTTCTCCTTGAGTATTTGACTTGGCCCATAAAGACTTCACGTGTAGATATAGATTTATCTTCAGTTGAAATAGTTTCTACTTTACAATCTATTTTTAAGCAATCCACTTTACATGGTCTTGGTGGTTCAGTTACGGAATAAGCTTCAGTTTTCAGAATTGGCATTTTTTGGGACTTGCCACTTTTGTTTGAATATTTTTCTCCGTTCGAAGCTAATTCACACCTATAGACGAATTTACTTTCAGTTGGCGTAGTTCCTACGCTGCAGTTTATTTTTGGACATTCTGCTCTACATGGACTTATTTCGGTCGTCGAGGATGTTTCATTTACAACTAACGGTGTTTTAAATCTGTTTGAGTATAAAATTGCTTTACACGTAGATTCTGGATTATTTTTAGTTGCCATTGTTTCTAACTTACAATCTATTCTTGGACATTCTGCTTTACTCGGAGTTATTTCGCTCGTAGAGCAAGCTTGAGATGCAAACAATGGCGTTTGCGACGGACAACTTCTGTTTGAATATTTTATTTCTCGTAAAAATGTTTCAGAGGTAGATGCAGTTTTCTCTTTCATTGGCGTCGTTTGTACCGTAAAGCTTATTTTTGGACGTTCTACTTTACGTGGATTTATTTCGCTAGTAAATGAAGTATCATTTTCAAGCAATGGCGTTTGTGAGGGACAACTTCTGTTTGTGTATTTTCCTATGCTCAAAATTGGTTTAAACGTGGATGCACTTTTGTTTTCAGTTGGTGTTGTTTCTACCTCGCGATCTATTTTTGTAAACACCGCTCTACAGGGACTTATTTCGCTCGTCGAGGAAGCTTCGCTTTCAAAAAATGACTTTTGTAATTTGCCTTGTTTGTTTGGATCTTGTTGTAAGCGCCAAATTGTTTTACACTTGGATCCAGGATTAATTTCAGTTGCTCTTGTTTCTACCACACGATCTATTTTTGGACATTCTGCTTTACACGGACTTAGTTCACTCGTAGAGCACGCTTCACATTCAACCAACGGCGTTTGTGATGTACAACTTCTGTTTGTGTGATTTGCTCCGCTCAAAATGTCTTTAAACTTGGAAGCAGACTTATTTTCAGTTTGAGTTTTCTCTACCATACAACTTCTTTTTGACGGTTCCGCTTTACATGAACTTATTTCACTTGTAGAGCAAGTTTCATTTTTCACCAACAGCGTATGAGACGTACAGCTTTTTTTTAAACTTATTTTTTCGTGGAAATTTGTTCCACACATGAGGGGAGATTTACCTTCAGTCGACGTTGCTTCGAACATATAATTACAATTTGAACATTCCGCTTTACGCGGACTTCGTTCACTCGTAGAACACACTTCACATTCAACCAACGGCGTTTGTGATGTACAACTTCTATTTGAGTGACTTCCTCCGTCCAAAATGTCTTTAAACTTGGAAGCAGACTTATTTTCAGTTTGAGTTTTCTCTACCATACAACTTATTTTTGACGATTCCGCTTTACATGAACTTATTTCACTTGTAGAGCAAGTTTCATTTTTCACCAACAGCGTATGAGACGTACAGCTTTTTTGTAAACTTATTTCTTCGTGGAAATTTGTTCCACACATGAGGAGAGATTTATCTTCAGTCGACGTTGCTTCGAACATATAATTACAATTTGGACACTCTTGCGTAACGTTTTCATTTAAAATTGCTCCATTCCATCCAATTGCTTTAGACGCAAGGGAACCTTGATCTTAATTTATTTAATTTGTTTAATGTAACATCCAACTTACCAACTTTTTGTAAATTGCTCTTTCTAATTAAAGCAGTTGACTTAGAGGGCGGTTTGTTTTCTAGAATGGTTGTTGTTTTTTGTGGCTTAGAATTTTGGATTGAAATTTTATCTTTACACCATGTTGCTTCAGTATTTAAAGAAATGTTATCTTCACTATCCGTTAATTTTATCATACATCTGCAATTTGGACATTCCATTGTACGAGAATCTTTTTTACTCATAGAGGAAGCTCCATCTGTAATTGATTTTGTTTCCGACTTACAATTTCCTTTTGCTTTTTTTCTTTTCGTAGGAATTGCTTCACTCTTAAGAGAAAGTCTATCTCTAACTTTTGCCGACTCTATTGTAAACTTGCAATGTGGACATTCCTTTTTGCCGGGGCTTTGCTTAATCGTCGAGGAAAGCCCAACTTTAATAGGTGTATCTGGCGAACAGATAACTCTGGGAAAACTGTTTCTCGAATTATTTGCTTCACTTATTGAAAATTCCTTCTTACACAAACTGTTTTTAATCACACAGGAAGCTTCTTCTTTGATTTTGTGGCTACAGATACTGTTTGAAATGTTTTCTTCCCACAAAACTGCTTCGGTCGTGGAAGAACTGATATCTTTAGTGTCCGCCGATTCTAGTAAAAACTTACAATTGGGACATTCATTTTGAGTAGAAAATTTTTTAGTAGCAGAAGAACCTACACCTTTTATTGATGGCGTATTTAGCTTAGAGTTAAGCTTGCAAATTATTTTTTTCGAAGTCGTTTCAAAGTTAGAACCTTCCTGTTTACACAAAGTTTTTTTGTTCGCACAAGAAGTCCCGCTTTTAATTTGCTGATTACATGTTCCATTTGAAATTTTCTCTTTGTACGAAACTGCCTCTACTATGGAAGAGGTGTTATCTTCATTTTGCGTTATTTCAAGCACACAATTGCAACTTGGACATTCCATTTTACAAGAACCTCCTTTACTCGTAATGGTAGCTCCATCTAAAATTGACGTCGTTTCTGGCTTAGATATGGCTTTGGATATTTTTCTTTTCGAAAAAGTTTGCTCCATGCAGGTAGAACAAGATTTATCTTTAGTTTGCGTTGTTTGTAGTATAAAATTGCAATTTGGACACTTCTTCCTAAACGAACTTCTTTTAGTCGTAGAAGCAATTCCATCTTTAATAACTAATGGATCTGTCTTACAGTTTTTGGAAAAAACTTTTTTTGAAGAAATTGTTTCGATCGTAGAACAGCCTTTATTGTCAGTTGGCGTCGAATCTAGCACACAGTTGCAATTTGGACATTCAATTTTACTCGAACTTTTTTGAGTCGCATAGGAAGCTGCATTTTTAATAATTGATGGTGTATCTGGCTTAGTTGCGGAAAACACTCTTTTCGAAGAATTTGTTTCAATTTCGCAAGGTTTATGTTCAGATTGCGTCGATAGCATACATTTGCAATGTGGACACTCTATTTTATACGAACTTTTGTTAGTCGCCGTACAGGAAGCGTCATCTGTAATTGTTGCTGTTGCTTGCTTACGAATCTGTAAGCAAGCAACGTTTATCAGTTTGTTTTCAAACATAATTGTTTCAGTAGTGATCGAACATTTCTCATCAGTTTGCGTTAATCCTAGCATATAATTGCAATTTGGACATTCTTTTTTGCACGAATTTTTTTTAGGGGTAAAGGAAGCTACACCTTTCATTTGATTGTTGCAGGTTGTGTGCGAAATTTGTCCTTCGTAGAAATATGGTCCAGTGGTGGAACAACACTTATCTTCAGTTTCAGTTGATTCTAGTATACAATTGCAATTTGGACATTGCATTTTACACGAAATCTTCTTAGTCGTACAAGAAGGCGCATCTCCGATTGGAGTTGTTTCTGGCTTAGATGGTCCGTTTGTAATTTTTTCTTTCCACGCAACTGCTTCAATATCTTCAGTTTGCGTCATACATGAACCTCCATTTATGATTGGTGTTATTGGTGGCTTAGGGGTTCCGTTTGAAATATTTGCATCCCACAAAGTTTCTTTAGTCAGTGACGAACATTGATCTTCAGTTTGCGTTAGCATTTCGCAATTTTGACGCTCCTGCTTATACGAACTGTTTTTAATCGGAAAGGAAACTCCATTTATGATTGGTTTGGATAATGTTATTCGTGGCTTAGGGGTTCCGTTTGAAATATTTGCATCCCACAAAGTTTCTTTAGTCAATGACGAACATTGATCTTCAGTTTGCGTTAGCATTTCGCAATTTTGACACTCCTGCTTATACGAACTGTTTTTAATCGGAAAGGAAACTCCATCTTTCACTGATGTATCTGGCTGGCAATTTTCGTCCTTTAAAATTGGTTCTGCTAATGAATAATGTTCAATATACGTGGTTTTTATAATAAAACTTTCCTTTTGACCTTCCGCTAAACCTAAATTTTTATTAGGCGTTAACGATTTGATTGGTGTTGTTTCTGGCATAATCATTGCGTTTGCAACTTGGTCTTCCGTTAATGATTTAATCGTGCAACAAGATTTATCTTCAGTTTTTGTGGACCCTACCGTAGAATTTCTTCCTATACCTTCCAATTTACTAAAACTCTTTTCAGTTATGGGGGAAGCTCTATTTTCAATCGACGTTCCTTCTGACTTATATTTTGCGTTTTGAAGATTCGTAGAAGAACGTTTAATTTCAGTTTGTGTTGTTGTTTCTAGCATAATGTTTATTGCTGGACGTTCCGTTTTATGTAAACTTTTTGTACTCGTACATGAGACTCCTACTTTAATTGATGTCGTTTCTGGCTTAGAGTTTCCGTTTGAAATTTTATCTTGCGCTGTTGTTTGTAGGTTATTGATTTTATCTAGAAATTTAGCTTTTACTGATTTAGCAGGATTAGACGGTTCATTTTCAATTGAAATGGGTTCCGATTTAGAATGTCCGTCTGAAATTGGTCCGATCGTGGATAGAGACTTATCTACTGTATGCGTCGGTTCTACCACCCACGCTCTTAGACCGTCCACTTTACCCAAACGTTTTTGAGTCGTAGAGAAATTCATATTTTCTATTATTGGTGGACCTTTATCTTTATTAAAAAGTATTTTTATATCGCTTGTTCTTTTATCTAGAGAATCAAGACCGGGTCGTTCACGTAAAGTTACATATTCTTCGGGGTGGGATTGGTACAAAAGACCCTTTTTAGAATATTCATATCGTACTTCCACTGTGGGTGGTGATATTTGTAGGTTGGTACCCCCGAGTGGTTCACAGACGTGCACATTTAACTGAAAACAACTTGATGAGGTTATTTTAGGATCGCGTAAGCCGCAATACTGCTTATTTTGAAAGACGTTGGATAACTCTCTTGAGGTGCTTTGCTCATCGTTCATACCGACCGGTTTAATGTATTGCAGTTTGTTATATTCGATCGGGTTCTTTCTAGGGAGTTCCATAGAGGGTAGCGTTGTGGTCAGATTGATATCTTCGAGTGGCATCGTAAACCCAAGGTTATTGTGGAAGGTGAGATCGGCTTCGTTACGTAGATCGAGTCGTGGGCATCGTGTCGATTGTGACCAGGTTGGTGCGTTGGTGTGATCACTTGAATATTCACCGTTAACGTTGGAATCGCGAGTAGGTACATCGTTGTTTTCTTCTATTTTCGGTTTACGATTGCCACGAAAGAATCCGTAATAGTTAAAGGTAACGTTGGAGCTTTTTTTGGCGCATTTCTTTAAAACTGGCTGTTCTTTCTTTTTACGGTTCTTTAGAGTTTGAGTATGAGAACTTATAAGATGTGGTTCGTCTGAATTTGGCCAATAAACGTTGAATTCCGAATCAGGAGAATATCCACAACGATTTAGATTATTTTTAGCCATTAGAATTAACTCAAAATTTTTTAAGTCAAAAAATTTACATTTGTCAAAATTACTAATTAGTTTTTGTTTTATTTCCTATCTTTTTAATATACAATAAAACATTTTGCGTGGTTTTGTTAAATTGCTTTTAATATAAAATGCTATACTTATTAAAAATAATAGAAATAAAATGGCGTAAATTTTTTTCCAAATCTTACGTATACATTCGCAATAATTAGGTTCTTGGAAATGAACTTTGCTTTTATGTTTAGCCGGGCATAAAGTTTTTTGCGAGTAAGAAAAGTCTTCCAAATTTTCTGTCGATTGCGTTTGAGAACAGCTGGGATAAACTGTAAAATACATGCTATTTTCTTCGGAATCGCAGCATGTTGGTTTACATTTAATTTGCCAACCTTGAGATGCCGAGCGGTCGCATTGGATCGGACAATCTTTAATCAGTATACACCTCTTACAGATATTATTACAGCACCCTTGGTGTTTTCTACAGCAACACGTGCGTCGATGGTGACGGCAATTCATCTTCGGTTGACAAAACGAAACTTTCTTCAACCACCTACAAATTGTATCGTTGGCATCTTCTAACCCCTTTATTTGCGTTTTACAAAACCTTTTTCGACAGCAAATTTTATCATCATCACAATGTGGCATTAAGAAACTATTACATTTTAATTTGACACGTGTACTAAAAATTTTGACAACATTCTGTCAGTTACGACACTTTAACCTATTTTATTTTATTTGCACTTGTTTACAAACATTTTTCAAAAATAAGTGCCAAATACAGTCGTACAGGGCACTTCATCTTCGATAGGCACTATTCGGATCTTACACCTTCTATTTGTGCTATTTTCTTCACCCAAAATTGCTTCCCATCTAGAGGCAAATTTATCATCAGTTTGCGTTGTTTCTACCATACAATTCCTTCTTCCACTTTCTGCTTTACTCAAACTCATTTCAGTCCAACAGGAATATTTATCGTCAAACGACTTTGTTTGTGACACGCAAATCCTGTTAGAATTTTCTTCTTCCCACATCGTGGATGAACATTTACCTTCAGTTTGCGTTGAACTATTGCCGTAAAACACTTTTCCTTTCAACGGACTTATCCTAGTCGTAATGGAAGCTTCATCTTCCATCGACTTTGTTTGTAACTTTGAGTTCTCGTTAGAAATTCTTTCTTTGTATAAAATTAATTCGATCGCGGAAGGAGAATTATTCTTAAATTGTGCAGACGTCACCATAAAGTTTCCTTTTGAACTTTCTGCTAAACCAAATTTTGTTTTAGCCGTACAGGAAACTTCGTTATTCGTCGACGTTGTTTCTGGCGGACAATTCCTAAAGGAAATTCTTTCTTTGCGCAAAAGTAATTCGATCGTGGAAGGCGAGCTATCCATAATTTGCGTCGATCCCACCAACAAATTTCCTCTTGCACCTTCGACTTTACCGTAATTTATTTCAGGCATATAGCCACCTCCATCTTCGGTTGTTGTTGTTTGTGACTTGCAGCTTCTGTATAAACTTTCTTGTCCACACAAAATGGTCGCACACCTGGATGCAGATTTAAATCCAATAGGCGTTGCTGCTACGATACAATTTCTATTAGATCCTTCCTCTTTCGACAAACCAATTGTAGTGTTACAAAAAGGTAAATCTTCAGTCGACGTTATTTTTGACTTATAAGAACCGTGGTTTGAATACTTCTCTTCGCGTAAAACTATTTCAATAGTCTCACACGATTGATCTTCAATTTGCGTTGTGTCTACTATGCAATTTCTCCTAGAACTTTCCGTTGTCAACGAACTTATTTTATTTCTACAAGAAGGTAAACCTTCAGTCGATGTAATTTGTGACTTATAGATTACAGATTTGGGGACAAATTGTTCTTCTGTTGACGATGTTTCTCTCGTATAGTTTATTTTTGGACGGTTCATTTTACACGAATTCTTTTGAATAAAACAGCAAATTTCAGTTTCCATCGCTGTCTCTTGTGACTTGTGGCTTCTGTTGGAGCTTCTTGGTTCGCACAAAGTTTTTTCGCACGTACAAACAACTTTATCTTCCGTCATAGTTCCTACAACGCAAGTTTTTTTTGAACCGTCCGCTTCAAACGAACAGGGAGGTTCATCTTCCATCGACGTTGTTTGTAACTTGTAGGTTGCCTTTGAGTAATTTTCTTGGCGCCACACTGATTCCCATATGGACCCAGACGATGTTTCTACCAAACGGCTTATTTTTGGAAATTCATTTTTTTCAGTCATACAAGACACTTCACTTTCCATCGAGGTCTCTTGTGACTTGCAGCTTTTGTTTAAATATTTTTCATCGAGTAAAATTATTTCACACGTAGATACAGATTTATTTTCAGTTGGAGTTGTTTCTACGTTGCAGTGTTTTTTTACGTATTCCAGTTTACACGTAGATACAGATCTATCTTCAGCTGGAGGTTTTTCTACTATACATATGACTTTTGGACATTCCACTTTGCACGAATTTTTATCAGTCGTATCTTCATTTTCCATCGACGACTTTTGTAACTTGCGCCAAATTGTTCCATACCTGGAGGCAGGTGATGGTGTTTCTACCATACAATTATACGGATTTTTTTCAATCATACAGGAGGCTCCACATTCGACAAACGTCTTTTTCGCTTTGGCATTACTTTTTTGTTCGTCCAAAATTGTTTCACGTATAAAAACTTTATTGTCACTTATCGGTGTTTCAGTTTCTACCATAACACTTCTTTTTAAACTGTTTGCTCCCCACTTGCAATTATTATTTGAATTTTTTTCTTCTTGCCAAGTTGTTCCATATGTGAAGACAGCTGATGATGGATTTTTAACCACACAATTGTATTTAGGCCTTTCGGTCATACAAGAAGCTTCATTTTCCAACGACATCTTTTGTGAGTTGCAGCTTCTGTTTGAATATTTTTCTTCGCGCAAAATTGTGCCATACGTGGCTGCACTCGACGCTTTTTCTACCATAGAACAAGGATTATTTTCGGTCATACAGGAAGCTTCGCTTTCGATCCACGTCTTTCCCGAATTGGAAATACTATTTGAACGTTTTCCTTCGTCCAAAATTGTTTCACGTATCATGGCAAATGTAGCTTCACGGGAAGGTGTTTCTGTTTCTACCATAAAATCTCTCGTTGAACTTTTCGCTCTACACGAAGTTATTTCAGTCGTAGAGGAAGCTGAAGTTACTTTAGAGTTATTTTTGGAAAGTTTTTCTTCCGCGAGGTGGCATGTTAAGGATGAATTTAGATCTTTGTGGCAAGCACAAGATTCTCGAAGCATTTTGGTTGCACTTGATTTTCACTTCTTGAGATTTTAAACGGTCACACTAGACTAGACAATCTTTAATTACGTAACACTCACGATATCGCTTTTTTTGTTTGTAAGGACAGCTCGAGTGAAGATGTTGAAAATTCGGTTTCGTTCAGCTCCGCGAAACGCTAGAAACGGTGTCATTGTTATCTTCTAAAGCCTTTTGTGATTTTTTATTCAACAGCAAAGGTTATCATCATTACAATATTTTTTTATTTGACACTTGTACTAAAAATTTTGAAGCTATTTTGACAGTTTAACCTATTTTTTTTTAATTCGCGCTGGTTTTGCAAACATTTCTCGAAAATTAGTGGCAAATTTAAGTAATTTTATTAAGTCTGTGGTTTAATATTAAACCGCCTTGAGGTTTTGCATTTGTAATTCAAATGTTACGATATCATGCAGAAACAGACTAATTGGTAGTAAGATGTATTTTCGTTTAATTTACATAATTATTCAACCTGTATTATTAGAAATATTTATTTTAAATTAAAATGTTTAATAAAAATTAAATTAAGTTAAAAGGGTCAACCTTTACTCATGTTGATTGCAATATGGTGATAAAGAAAAAAATTTTCTTTTCTTTAACTTTTCAATAAAGATAAAGACCTCTAAAAATAGACCGCATCTTGTGTGAATCCTTTACTGATTTCCAACTTCCAAATTAATGGGTCACATTTCAACATTTCGTTCGTTCTATTGAAAAATACAAAAGCTCTTCATATAATACAAATGGAAACGATGTGTCGTCACAGAACTTTCTTATTTATTTATTGAAACTATTGTTGTCTTAATAAAATGTGAAGTTTCCATATCCACAAGTTGGCTCCAGTGGCGTGAAAGGAATGTGGCTATAAAACCATGTCTCGTTCGGGAACACATCCACCAGAGGGTTTTTCGAGAAAGCCAAGATTTTTCTAGGGATCTTTAGGGTATTATCTGCCTCTGATACCAAATTTAAAGATTTTAAAATAGCTAAAAGGGTTGTTATTTCCTCCGTTGCAAAAAATGAACCAACGGAGCAGTTCTAACCATTTTAGGAACATTTACCTCGGTAGATCATACCCTCGATATCTCTATAAAAGTTTGACTATCACAAAGAGGTCCTTGGGGTTTGAGGCCTTCTCCACTCAGTCGACCAAGAGTATCTTCGATAAATCAGATTTTTTCAGAGATCTTTAAGGTATGATCTAACCATCCTAAGTAAATTAAGTTTAGTAGATCATACGCTTAAGACCTCTTTGAAAGTCTGACTTACCGAAGAAGCTTTTGGAGTGTGAGGCCTTCTCCATTCAGTCGCCCAAGAGTATCTTCAAAATAATCAGATTTTTTCAGAGATCTTTTGGTATGATCTAACCATCCTAAGTAAATTAAGTTTAGTAGATCATACCCTCAAGATCTCTATAAAAGTCTGACTTTCTTGAAGAAGTCCTTAGGGTGTAAGACCTTCTCTACTCAGTCGCCCAAGAGTATCTTCGAAATTATCGTATTATTTCAGAGATCTTGAAGGTATGATCTAACCATCCTAAGTAAATTAACTTTAGTAGATCATACGCTTAAGATCTCTATAAAAGTCTGACTTTCCGAAGAATCTTTTGGAGTGTGAGGTCTTCTCCACTCAGTCGCCCAAGAGTATCTTCGAAATAATCGGATTATTTCAGAGATCTTGAAGGTATGATCTAACCATCCTAAGTAAATTAACTTTAGTAGATCATATGCTTAAGATCTCTATAAAAGTCTGACTTTCCGAAGAATCTTTTGGAGTGTGAGGTCTTCTCCACTCAGTCGCCCAAGAGTATCTTCGAAATAATCGGATTATTTCAGAGATCTTGAAGGTATGATCTAACCATCCTAAGTAAATTAACTTTAGTAGATCATATGCTTAAGATCTCTATAAAAGTCTGACTTTCCGAAGAATCTTTTGGAGTGTGAGGTCTTCTCCACTCAGTCGCCCAAGAGTATCTTCGAAATAATCGGATTATTTCAGAGATCTTGAAGGTATGATCTAACCATCCTAAGTAAATTAACTTTAGTAGATCATACCCTCAAGACCTCTATGAAAGTCTAACTTTCCGGAAGAAGCCCTTGGGGTATCGGGCCTTCTTCACTCGGTCGCACAAAAGTTTTTTTTAAGATAATTAGACCTTTTAGGAGATCTTTAAGGTATCATTTTAACCCTCCTAGGAACATTAAATTTTGTACCTTACAGATCGCTAAAAATAAAGTATGACTTCCTTGAAAAAACTTTACGGCTGAGTGAAAAGGGGTGTAACGCTTTTATGTTTTTTTTTCGGGAAAATCAGACTTTTCTATAAACGGGTAAGCAAACGGTAGTAATTAATATTTGACGTAATTACAAAATAATACTCAGTTCTATCTCAATGCTTCGTTTTAGTATAAATAAATAAAAGAAAAGAGTAAAAATTTCAAAATTAAAGAGCTTTATGGTTTCGTATTTTGTAAACTTTTTAAAAAACTTTTGTTACGTTCATTATCTATGGTTTCAAGTTTATTGTATATAAACTTGATACGACAATATATCACGGCTTCGCATCGAGGTTTCGAGTGTCTTGTTTACAATAAGAGAGGCGGAAATCAATGGACTCGATATAGGTTCATTAATCGAATTGGTCAAGAAGTTTTCTATACACAACAAGGAAATTAAACACTACTAACTCCTAACTCACTATAACTTAGCTCAGTATTTGTGCAGTTAGGAAACTAATTTATTTAAGAGACAAAAGCACTCGTAATTAAATACCTACTCGAAATAGGTAGTAATGCTAAACCAAAACCAGGGCGTAATTATAAAAAACAAACGAAAAACAAATTGTTAATTTATACCCCTCTTAACGTCTTCACGTGGCTTTTAATTTTCTTTTAAAAATAAGTATTGCTTTTAAACTATACTTTCCATTGTTAATCGTTAATTTTGTAAGCTTCGATTTGTGGTTGACAGAACTTTCAGGATATCCTCTTGAATTTCCTCTGTGTTTTACTTAAAATTCTGGAGGCTATATGGCTAAGAACTTTGCCTTGATATAACCGTTGATGCAACCCTCCCAACCCTATTTACTTCCTGCATGAGTTATTTTCCTTTTGCTTCGCATAAAGCTCTTCACGTTAATTAACTTCTTGGAAGCACAAAACATCACGATTCATAAACCAGTGTATTGCTTCTAAATTATTTGTGAAACTTCAAGAAGTGCATTAAAGCTAAATAATAATGGAAGGCAGCTCTTTAAAGTTATTTCTAATCATTATTATTGTTAACAGATTATAAATTTAACTAAAAGAGAAATTTGAATTGCGAAATTCACGAAGTGAATTCAATTATAAAGTTAAATTGATTATTGAAATATACAAGATGTCTATAATACCTTTAGTATTAGTATTCTCTTCGGTGGTCATCTTATGGAAGAAAATCGATCCATAAAAACAACAAAACTTAAAATTAACTTTTAGAGACACTCCTAGACAATCAATCCTATTCCGAAAACAGGCAACTAAAAATTGCTCTATTACAGAGGGTTAAGATTAATAGGGTGAAGGGTAAAATGTAGTTTGCGTGAACTTAGACCACCTAGACGAGGTCATTGTGCTACTTCCTCCTAGAAATTGCTTCGGTCTCTTCAGTCCTGAATCCACCCTAACGGATGGATTCAAGAAGACTGGAGAGTTAAGTGTTGCTGATAATGTCCGTATATATTAGGCCTCTAACATATATTTTCGAATATATGCCATTTAGGCAGGGCCATTGTGCTACCTCCTCATAGCAACTGCTTCCGTCCTTTCAGTCTTAAATCCATTTTAAACTTTGGATGGATTCAAGGAGACTTGACGGTTAAGTGTCGCTAATAATGTCCATGTTAGGCCTCTAACCTAGGTTTTCATATTTATGCTACCTAGACGGGGCATTGTGCTACCTCCTCATGGCAACTGCTTCCGTCCTTTCAGTCTTAAATCCATCTTAAACTTTGGATGGATTCAAGGAGACTTGACGGTTAAGTGTCGCTAATAATGTCCATGTTAGGCCTCTAACCTAGGTTTTCATATTTATGCTACCTAGACGGGGCCATTGTGCTACCTCCTCATGGCAACTGCTTCCGTCCTTTCAGTCTTAAATCCATTTTAAACTTTGGATGGATTCAAGGAGACTTGACGGTTAAGTGTCGCTAATAATGTCCATGTTAGGCCTCTAACCTAGGTTTTCATATTTATGCTACCTAGACGGGGCCATTGTGCTACCTCCTCATGGCAACTGCTTCCGTCCTTTCAGTCTTAAATCCATTTTAAACTTTGGATGGATTCAAGGAGACTTGACGGTTAAGTGTCGCTAATAATGTCCATGTTAGGCCTCTAACCTAGGTTTTCATATTTATGCTACCTAGACGGGGCATTGTGCTACCTCCTCATGGCAACTGCTTCCGTCCTTTCAGTCTTAAATCCATCTTAAACTTTGGATGGATTCAAGGAGACTTGACGGTTAAGTGTCGCTAATAATGTCCATGTTAGGCCTCTAACCTAGGTTTTCATATTTATGCTACCTAGACGGGGCCATTGTGCTACCTCCTCATAGCAACTGCTTTCGTCCCTTCAGTCCAGAGTCCATTCTAATCTTTGGATGGATTTAAGGAGACTGAAGGTTTAAGTGTCGCAGATAATGTCCATTTTAGGCCTCTAGCATAGATATTTGAATTTCTGCCACCTAGACGGGGCCACTAGCTACCTCCTCATAGCCACTGCTTCCGTCCCTTCAGTTCTGAATGCATCCTAACCTTTGAATGTATTCAAGGAGACTTGAGGGTTAAGTGTCGCTGATAATGTCCATGTTAGACCTAAAACAAAGATTTCCGAATTTATGCCACCTAGACGGAGCCACTATGCTACCTCCTCATAGCAACTGCTTCCGTCCCTTCATCCTGAATTCATCCTAACCTTTGGATGGATTCAAGGATACTTGAGTGTTAAGTGTCGCTGATAATGTCCATATTAGACCTCAAACAAAAATTACCGAATTTATGCCACCTAGACCACTATGCTACCTCCTATTAGCAACTGCTTCCGTCCCTTCAGTCCTGAATTCATCCTAACCTTTGGATGGATTCAAAGATACTTGAGTGTTAAGTGTCGCTGATAATGTCCATATTAGACCTCAAACAAAAATTACCGAATTTATGCCACCTAGACCACTATGCTACCTCCTATTAGCAACTGCTTCCGTCCCTTCAGTCCTGAATTCATCCTAACCTTTGGATGGATTCAAAGATACTTGAGTGTTAAGTGTCGCTGATAATGTCCATATTAGACCTCAAACAAAAATTACCGAATTTATGCCACCTAGACCACTATGCTACCTCCTATTAGCAACTGCTTCCGTCCCTTCAGTCCTGAATTCATCCTAACCTTTGGATGGATTCAAAGATACTTGAGTGTTAAGTGTCGCTGATAATGTCCATATTAGACCTCAAACAAAAATTACCGAATTTATGCCACCTAGACCACTATGCTACCTCCTATTAGCAACTGCTTCCGTCCCTTCAGTCCTGAATTCATCCTAACCTTTGGATGGATTCAAAGATACTTGAGTGTTAAGTGTCGCTGATAATGTCCATGTTAGACCTCTAACAAGGATTTTCGAATTTATGTCACTTAGACTTTGCGGCTAAGCAGAAGCCCATAATTTATTCTTCATCATTGCATCTGCTGCAGCACTGCCAGCAACACTCATTATGTGTAAATACTTATACTTAACTTAGCCAACAATGTCTTGTGAAAGTGCCAGCTACTTACCTTAATCTAAGGAAGTGAAGACTATGACTATTCACAGAGAAAAATTTAGACTTGGTATAAAACAAAACTCTCATCCTCAAAAGTGACGAACTCTCAACACGAAAAAGTTAATATTTTTCGTTCAATTTCTTTAAAAAAAAATTTTTTCTTCGTCAAACTTTTCGTCTCTATAATAAAAAAAACTTTTTGTTATTTGATAAGAGATAATAAATTTAATGTGTCATCAATACTGAGTGCTTTTAGTACAATATTGACGCATTTTACCCCAGCACGGCAGGTCAAATTAAAGTAATATGCGGCAATTTCTAAAGTAATCTCTAAAAATGTCTAACATCATCCATCTTCTAAATAACAAGCGTGCTATGAAGATATGTAGGTTTTCCACTGTTTGCGCTTATATATTTTCCTTCGACTGTACCTTTTTCTACTTCATATATCACGAGACACTTGAGGAGAAGTTTTAAAACTATGTGATCGCCCTCTATTTTACGACAGTACGAAATACATTGCTACACAAACAATTCTTTATAATTTTGTAATTTGTTGTAAATTGTGAAACTTTTATATTAATAAAATTAATTGTTGCAGATACGCCATCTTTCGCAATATCTCGCGAACCTGGATTTGGTATTCCGATACGCGAAGGGATGCCGGTATCTTTAAAATGCGACGTCGACGCTAATCCTAGCGCCGCTCCTGTATGGCAAAAAGACGATACCAGTCCACCGGTTCAACAAAGTCCAGACGGTTTTCTCAATTTTACCGAAATTCGCAGAGAACACAGCGGATGGTACAAGTGTACATCTAGACATCTTTTAGGGCGCTTTTCAAGCATAGGATACTTTTTAAATATTCGCTGTAAGTAAAAGAAAATATTTTTCTTAAAGAATTGTTAAAAAGTTGATACGTACTGAAGTTAAAGGGGAAAAAGTGAAAGAAAACACGTATTAAATAAATAAAACAAGTTGAAGACATGAATAGGAGTGACATGAAAAGTACTTTTGAAATCAACATGACACGTAATAACTACAAAGTCTCTGTATATTTTTTTCATATTCGCTTTCGGGGAAAAAGTTTCGAGCCAAAGAAGTGCTCATAATTTGATTGTATAATTATGAACGTTGAGGGGAAAAGAGAAATATTATTAGGATTATACTTATTATTGACAGGAAAATCGTGAGGCACGCGACATGCTCTATGAAACGTTATTTATTATTCATAACATCAAGTGACATTTAACATTACATTGATTTCAAAAACGATTGCACTATGTATTTTGAAACTTTGCTAAAGACAGTTATTACAAAGGTAGGTAGGTAGTAGCTATACAGGCTGTTACAAATGCGAATTGCATAAATCATAACGGTAGTTACTATAAAGCCCTAGATTAACTAATTTCCACACTAAATTTAACAATCGTTCTACCCAAGGTCAATATAATTATGTAACGGACAAATCATAGGACGGCCTATCAATCATAAATGAAATCCTCAAACATATTCGCTTGCGGCGCTATGAGATCCTATAGAAAATCCTTGGAACCCAAACCCGTGTTAGTGTCACTACTCGCTACGCCACTGCATTTGGGGCCAATTTATTTGCAACCAGTGGGGCCAATTACTAGCCAGTCCGTCCCTGTCTTCAAAAGTTGTATAAGGGTTAGATCCTGGTTCAATTAATTTTTAACAGCCCTCATAGTACTCAGTGGATTGTTCATGAGCAATATTTAGACCTCGAAAAGGTCGTGGGTCTATAAGGATATGTTACAATTAATTTTTAACTGTCCTCATAGCGCTCAGTAAATTTTCCATTAGCAATCCTTAGGCCTCGAACAGGTCCTGGGTTTATTAATTATAAGAGGTAAGATTATACATCTGTTCAATTAATTTTTAACTGTCCTCATAGTGCTCAGTAGATATTTCATGAGCAATCCTTAGGTTTCGAACAGTTCGTGGGTTTATTAATCTTAAAAGAGATAGGCTTAGGTTAGCTCCTTGATCAATTATTATTTTTTAACAGTTCTCATAGTACTCAGTAGATGTTCCATGAGCAATCCTTAGGCTTCGAACAGGTCCTGGGTTTACTAAACATAAAAGACATAGCCTTAGGTTAGCTCATTGTTTAATTATTTTTTAACAGTTCTCATAGTACTCAGTAGATGTTCCATGAGCAATCTTTAGGCTTCGAACAGGTCGTGGGTCTACTAATCATAAAAGAGATAAGATTATGTTACATCTGTTCAATTAATTTTTAACTGTCCTCATAGTTCTCAGTAGATTTTCCATGAGCAATTCATAGGCCTCGAACAGGTCGTGGGTTTACTAATCATAAAAGACATAGCCTTAGGTTAGCTCCTTGATCAATTATTATTTTTTAACAGTTCTCATAGTACTCAGTAGATGTTCCATGAGCAATGCTTAGGCTTCGAACAGGTCCTGGGTTTACTAAACATAAAAGACATAGCCTTAGGTTAGCTCATTGTTTAATTATTTTTTAACAGTTCTCATAGTACTCAGTAGATGTTCCATGAGCAATCTTTAGGCTTCGAACAGGTCGTGGGTCTACTAATCATAAAAGATATAAGATTATGTTACATCTGTTCAATTAATTTTTAACTGTCCTCATAGTTCTCAGTAGATTTTCCATGAGCAATTCATAGGCCTCGAACAGGTCGTGGGTTTACTAATCATAAAAGACATAGCCTTAGGTTAGCTCCTTATTCAATTATTTTTTAACAGTTCTCATAGTACTCAGTAGATGGTCCATGAGCAATCCTTAGGCTTCGAACAGGTCCTGGGTTTACTAATCATAAAAGAGATAAAATTATGATACATCTATTCAATTAATTTTTAATTGTCTTCATAGAGCTCAGCAGATTTTCCATGAGCATTCCTTAGGCCTCGAACAGGTTGTGGATCTACTAATCATAAAAGAGATAAGATTAGGTTAGCTTTTTGTTCAATTAGTTTTTAACTGTCTTCATAGTGCTCAGTAGAGTTTCCATGAGCAACAATTAATTTTTAACTATCCTCATAGTGTTTAAGAGATTCTCCATGAGCAATCCTTAGGCCTCTAATAGGTCGTGGGTCTACTAATCATAAGAGAGATAAGATTAGGTTAGCTCCTTGCTCAATTATTTTTTAACATTCCTCATAGTACTCAGTGAATTATCCATTAGCAAGGCATCGACGGCTTGAACTGGTGGAGGGCTATCAAGCATAACAGAAATATGCAAAGATTGTATTAGGTTAGATTCTTATTCAACTAATTCACTTCGGCTCTCATAGCACTCAATGGATAATTCACAGGTAATAGTTAGTTACTTGACTGTCACTGAAGGAATCGTCTTTAGAACAGATTTCCTGCTCTGATTAAGTCGTTTAATTCATTTTGTGTATTTAAGCCCAGAGCTGCAGCACGTCTTCGCCACCTAGAGACTTGAAGTTTAACATTTTTCTCTTATTGGCATTATTTGATGTTCTCACTCCCCTTTTCATTTCCATTTTTAATTTATGAAAAATGTTATATTGAGGATAGGGTTGAGCTGGAAGAAATTACTTCAAGCAATAAACCTAAATCTAAGGACATTATGTACATTTTTGTTGAATAAATAATGTGTATAAAATTAAACAAAATCCCAACAATTAGAAGTATTTAGTATAAATATGTAAATATTAGGAATATAAGAGGGGTAAATTGTAATAATTTATTTAAAACATTATCTTGTATGACATTATCGTATGAGGCACGTAATTTGATATGCTTTTCGTAGCTTTAGGCTAATATGTTGACCCATTTCTGTTTAAAAGTTCATTTCCAACATATTTACAGTACACGCTATTATCACATAAATGTTAAATCATGTACACATTAAATAAAAAATTTAAACCCCACATAACGTATATACGGTACGTAGGCACACATACGTTATGTAGCTAACACCAAAAAGTTTGGCATTAATTAGAAGTTTTAAATCAAAATTTGCGAGCTTTAATAATTTTAGGAAATAAAATTAAAGTTTTCTTATCTAATAACACCCTTTAACTATAAATAATATTTTTATGAGAGAGAGAGAGAGAATTAGTTAAGTTTCTTCCCGGATGAGTTAAACGCCACTGGCAGACTCGGTTAATTAAGTTAAAAGCAGTCTGTAAGAACATTTTATATAGAGAGAAAACTATATTTCGTTATTGTTACTTAATGGACTTCTTTAGTTACATAAATGAAGCTTTTAAGATTTCCTTTAAAAAAAAATTTCTCCACTTTTAAATTATTTGAAAATTTTTAAAGTGTTCATAAAAATGCAAATTTATAAATTTCAACTGGTGGAAATTTAAGAGGAAACTACTCGCAGGTTAATTTGTTCCAACTATAAATTACAAATAATCACGTTGGCTGCCACTGTGCACATCGTTAGGAAACTCGAGATTCTATCCTCGTCGAAAACTTTACAAAAATAAAAATTTGTTAAATTAGAAGCAATTTCTTAGTGTACTATTTGCACAACTATTCAACAATAAATAGCAAATTAATATTAGTTTTGAGCTCAAATGAATTTTTATTTTTATAACTTTTTATTCCAATAATTGATCATTATCTTCGTTAGTGTTTTTCAAATACAACCACGGAGGAACTTAAAGTCGTTGGACTTGTAGAGAAGTTTTCTATACACTTAGTGGTTTATAACAGCAATCCTTACGCTTCCAGGCACCATCTTGTTCTCACTCTAAGAGATGCCAAACCTACTTTGTGTTCTTGTGTCACAATTTGGACCAACTTTTATGAAAACCTTTTTAGTCCTGATGACGAGCTTAATTGGGTCCCTAATTTTGACCAACTAATTTAGGACCAACCTTTTAAGTGGAGTCTCAATCTGGGACATCCTTCATGTGATCCTGATTTAATATCATGTGATTTATAAAGTTTTTTGATTTTTAAAGTCGTTTTCAGGAAAAACAATTAGGAGGCGTACAGAGACTTTTCCTAGCATATAACGACGTGGCCTTAAGAAATTTAGACCCTGTATAGAGCTAAAATGCAATAGATATAAGAAAATAGTATTTGTTGGTCTTTTACTGTTAATAAATTTCTACAACACAATTACGTTTCAAATTTGAACATTGAACAACCCTCTTATAATTCAGTAAGAAATAAAGTCTTGTTAATCACTCTGCGGTTAGTCGAAACTTACTAAAAACTTGATACTTGATGGTTTATAATATAAATTTTATTAAAATACTTTATAAACACTATATAATTTTATATTTTTAGATGACGTCGATGTAACTCAAGAGCCCGATTTTGACGTTCGCGAGCTTAGTTCGACCGGAAGACAAGTTGAAGTAGATTTAGGAGGTGCCGTCCAATTAGCTTGTCCTTCAGGTAACTTATTATTTTTCTTTTTATATGTCTTTCAATGTACAAATTATAAGTTATACGTTACTAAAAATAGTATAAAAATATACTTGGATAGACATTAATTTAGTTATGTCATTCCATTTTATTATATTTTGACAAAATAGTTTTGAAATAATAAGGAAAAGTCGATATACCATCTCATAACATGGCTCTTATTGAAAACCATGATATTGCCATTATTTCTAAGAAATAAAGCATATACAGGGTTATTCAAATTCGACCGGCACCATGGGGTTCTCGCTTATTTGAAGAGATAGAGAAACGGTTAAATTAGGGCAAAGTTGCGGAATTTTAGGCCCATTAATAATCTGAAAAGAAAACTGCCCTAGCTGCTTTTGTTTTTGAGCTATTGACAAAAAACCAAAAAATTTAAATTTCGTTTTTTGACTTTATTTTCCTTATTATCAAAAATTTTTAAAATCTGACCGAACTTCTCCTAAGCCATTTTGTATTCTACACCCGATTCCGAAAACACATTTGATGTAAAACATTTCGGTTTTCTGGAACCATCATCAACTTTAGTTTTTTAAATAGGCGCAATCTTTTGTTTTAGCACCATCTCATAGAACCTTTTTTGCTGATTTCAAAAATGTTTATTACTTGAGTATTTATTTTTAAATTTTGTTCTCAAATAAGCTAATTTGTTAATCAAAATTGAGGATCAAGCTGCTCTAGAATTAAAACAAAAGCCGGTATAACAAAACATAAATCCATGCTTCGATTACGACTAATTTGATTTCTTTATTTGTGTTTATTACAAAAATAACTGAGTAAACAATGGTATTAATGTACTTCATAATTTAGGAAATAAAAACTTTAAAAACTTATTAAAGGTGTTTAAATTTCAAAATCTCGGGTTGTAATCGAAGCATGGATTTATGTTTTGTTATACCGGCTTTTGTTTTTATTCAGCAGCTTGATCCCCCATTTTGATTAACAAATTAGCTTATTTGAGAACAAAATTTAAAAATAAATACTCAAGTAATAAACATTTTTAAAATCAGCAAAAAAGGTTCTATGAGATGGTGCTAAAACAAAAGATTGCGCCTATTTAAAAAACTAAAGTTGATGATGGTTCCAGAAAACCGAAACGTTTTACATCAAATGTGTTTTCTGAATCGGGTGTAGAATACAAAATGGCTTAGGAGAAGTTCGGTCAGATTTTAAAAATTTTTGATAATAAGGAAAATAAAGTCAAAAAACGAAATTTCAATTTTTTGGTTTTTTGTCAATAGCTCCAAAACAAAAGCAGCTAGGGCAGTTTTCTTTTCAGATTATTAATGGGCCTAAAATTCCGCAACTTTGCCCTAATTTAACCGTTTCTCTATCTCTTCAAATAAGCGAGATCCCCATGGTGCCGGTCGAATTTGAATAACCCTGTACATCAACTCACTACCATTAAAAACTAGAAGAAACGCCATGGTCAACGTTAGGTATTGTTATCCTTCTTATGCACTTACTCTAATGACAATTCGCATAACAGTGAAGTTGTAAGTCGTAAACAGTACATTGATATTGTAGATATTTAACGAAAAAATTTATTTTGCTCAAAAAGCGAATTTAAAAATTCATGAAAGCTGTTAAAAGTCGAAAAATTAAATAAAATATAGAATCATGCTGGTTTTTAAATGTTACTTCCAAATAAAATAATTAAAAAAACCTTGCATTTTCCTATTCTTATAAAAAAATTAAAAAAATTATTTTGTATACGTAGACGTAGAAGTATGCAATTTCCTAATATTTTTACTAACATTGATCGTAGTTGAATGTTCTATCTTGATTAAAAAATTAAAAATATATTAAAAATTTCCAAAGTCTTTATCTTCACTTATAAAAAAGACCACCGTGTCGCCCACACCTCGTGGAACACATTGTATAATGTTTTCAATATTTCAAAATACGTCATTTGACGTACTTGTAACGACACAGGCCATTTAGATGAAAAAAGAAAATTAGGCCACATCAACTTATACCTGACAGAATTGTTAAAGTGGGCATAAGAATCCTAGAAAACGCCGGGCTTCTTTTTTAATTAAATCCGCACGATTCGTCAATTTCTCTCAAAATTACTTCTTAAACGTATAATTAAAAGCACTGATAATAAGCCTCAGTGACTCGGTTTTTCAAAATAAATACGCCTACTTTTTAACATGTCAGTAGATGGGAATACTGAAAATACAGGGTGGTATTAAAAAATTAGGGTTGATGGAAGGGTCATCCACTCTCGACAGTCCATGTACAAATGTGAGCAGTCAACGGCAGCCAACAGTAGTCATAGCATAGGCTGTCAACAGTAGTCATCGGCGGTCTGTGTACAAATTCAGATCAGTGGCTGATCCTTCGGTTTTGATGTTATTTTTGGGAATACCGCAAGTAAAGAGAATATTAAGAGTAGCAGCAGACTATTTAAGAAAAATTAATAACGTGGATGACAATACAGGGTGATTTTTTTTCTCGGTAAAATTTTTCAGAAGATCAGAAAAGCTATCAAACGATACCAAACTCACTCATTATCACATCGACGCTAGGTGTCGCGACGTTCAACTTTTCATTTTCTTACGGGGGACATATCATTTTTTTGCAAATATCAGTAAGCTTAAGCTTGTCTAAATTCGGATACCAAACCAGAACTTTTTTGTACTTTTCTTGATTTACGCAACTTTTCAGGTTATGTTATGTTATGCTATGTTAATAATTATGTTACTTTATGTTATTTTTTACGATGAAAAATAACGAGTAAATTGTAGTTTTTAATGTTTTAGCAAAGAGTAAGTTAATCAGTAAATAAAATTACTTACAGTGCTAAGATTTAAAATAATAATTTGATTTATTTTTATTTCCTGATCCACTAACGTTTCTAAAGCTTTAATAACTAAGTTTTAGTCGTTATTTTTCATCGTAAAAAATAACCTAAAGTAAAATGTATATCAGAAAATAATAAAAAGTAAAATCAAGAAAAGTACAATATATAAGGGTGATTCAAATTCGAGGGCCAACATGGGGATCTCGTAAACTGTAAGAGATACAAAGTTGGTTAAATGGGGACAAAGTTGTGTAATTGAATAGCGAATAATATTCAAAAAAAAAATTTTTTTAATTTCCATTAGGTCCCGAGATCTCTAAAAAAAAACGAAATTTCGGAAAATCTTATTTATTTTTTTCTGAAGTTGTTTTCAAAGATAGCAGAAAACTAAAACCACATTTTCATTGCATCTGTCTTGTCTCTACAAGATGGCAATTTTAGATTTTTGAAACAACGTTTCGGTTTTGAAATACCATCATCAACTCTAAAATTTTAAATACGAACCTGCATTTTTTATTTTATTTTTGAGTTTAGCTCCTTATTATAAATGCAATGACGTGCCCAAAAAAAATTTTTTTTTTA
Source organism: Malthinus seriepunctatus (assembly GCA_963924605.1). Classification (NCBI taxonomy): domain Eukaryota; kingdom Metazoa; phylum Arthropoda; class Insecta; order Coleoptera; family Cantharidae; genus Malthinus; species Malthinus seriepunctatus. The sequence goes on from OZ004602.1 coordinate 36,903,939, forward strand.
TTTAAAATTATAAAATTTCTGGAAATCTCATTAATTTTTTTTAGTTATTTTCAAAGATATCAAAAAAATAAAAACACATTTTCCTTGCACCTTTTTTGTCTCTACAAGATGGCAATTTTAAATTTTCGATAAAACGTTTCGGTTTGGAATTACCATCATCAATTCCAAAATTTTAAATACGGACCTGCATTTTTTGATACGTCATTGCTTTTATAATAAAAAGTTAAACTCAAAAATAAAATAAAAAATGCAGGTCCGTATTTAAAATTTTAGAGTTGATGATGGTAATTCAAAACCGAAACGTTGTTTTAAAAATCTAAAATCGCCATCTTGTAGAGACAAAAAAGGTGCAAGGAAAATGTGTTTTTACGTTTCTGATATCTTTGAAAACAACTTCAGAAAAAAATAAATAAGATTTTCCAAAATTTCGTTTTTTTCCATAAATCCCGGGACCTAATGGAAATTTTTTAATTTTCTTTTTTGAAGATTATTCGCTATCCAATTACGCAACTTTGCCCCCATTTAACCAACTTTGTATCTCTTACAGTTTCCGAAATCCCCATAGTGGCCCACGAATTTGAATCAACCTGTATATATATATATTATTATAGATATATCTTGTATTTTATACGAATTTAGACAAGCCCACTTAAGAAAAAAATTAAAACTTGAACATCGCGACGGCTAGCGTCGATATGATAAAAGGTCGAGTTTGGTATCCTTTGATAGCCTTTTTGATATCCTGAAAATTTTTATTACAATTTTTTTTTCTAAAGTAAGCCATTTTAAACACTACAGTCGAAAAACGAAATTGCAAATTTTCAGTGTTATCTCAAAAACCATTTTAAATTTTGAAATTTAATTTATAAAAATTTAATGAAATTCTTAAGGGTCATTAAAATATGCAACTTTTTGTTAATTTAACCAATCTCATAACTCTTATGGTTTCCGAGATCCCAATGTTAGTACCAAAAAATATCATCCTGTATTAGTGGTGCTTTTACGATAGGTTGAAAATTTGAAAAACTGTCCGTCTGTTAGACCGTCTGTCTGTCCGCCTGTTAGATATGTATGTGTTCATCCCTCTAAACTCTAAACGAATTCTTCTATTGATTTCAAATTTAATATCAAACATTATCCGATATAGGGTTGAGAAGGAAATTCATTTCTAAAATGTGGAAATTCGTGTTGAATTTGTCGTTTTTTAATAAAATACAGTCTGCTCCAATTTTTATTTTTAAACAAGTTACTTCCAAATACTAAATTCAAAAGAACGTTTTTATAAATATAAATCGCCAGCATAACATACAGCGTGAAACCATAATGTAGAGAAGAAAAGCGTTCATCTGTATAAGAAGTAGAAAATGGAAAATTATTATATCTATAATTTTTAAAAAGATCCCTTCCTCTCCCCAACAAATAAAATTACTTTTTTACCACCTTTTCCAACAAACTAGCTTAAATTTAACCCAAGAAACTAATCTTACGCCTTTCAGCTTTCCCATTTCCTCCCATGTACAAATATTTCGACGAAAAATATTAATTAAAGGCATTTTAAAAATATTAAAATGAGAAAAAATATAATTTATTTAGATAAGAAATCAATCGAGCAGTTTCTTTTGTGAAGATGCAAAAGGGTTGTTTTTTGTGGTGTGATATCTTTAAAAAGAGGGTATTAAAGTATCGACTGACTGTCATTACTAAAAACGAGCTTAACTGGTTACGAGGAGGAAATTTGTTACAACAGTTCAATTAAAAAATAAAAGAACCCAATATCTATTAAAGATAATAGGGAACCATCGGACCGAAAACTTATTAAAGAGATAGTAAAAACATCAACCCTTTAACGATACTGTCAATTTTATAGAATTTTTATTGTCTTTTTATTTTACAGGGTGTCTGTAAAAACACCTTACAACGCTTTAGGGTGAACTTATAGGATAATATTAGACCGATATAACCCAATTTACCTATATGCAAAAGTGCACCATTACCAAGTTACGGCTCTTCAAAGTTGGCGTTTTAAAAATGTATTTTCTTTATATCGGAAGAACCGTTTCGGATAAAAGTTCAAATTATGGTCAACGTTTTTCACATATGGAAAGCTATAATTCTACAAAGTTTAATGGAAAAAGACACACAGGAAATAGACCAATCACTAAATCGTTAAAACTAACAGTTGAATATCTTTTGAATCTGTCAATGAATTGTAAAATTGACTACATGAGATGACAGGAAATTTAAAAATTTGTAACTTTCGCCTCTTGAGATTTTATCGTAAGGCTTTAGGTTTTCTAAATAATAGGAAAAATGTTTCTAATAAAAGCTATTAATTGCAATAAAAATCAACAAATTATCTGGTCGCCTTTAAATAAAAGCAACTTGAAAAATGTGTTGAATTTTATTACAATTAATAGCTTTTATTAGAAACATTTTTCCTATTATCTTGAAAACCAAAAGCCTTATGATAAAATCTCAAGAGGCAAAAATTACTGATTTTTAAATTTCGTTTCCTCTTGTGTAGTCAATTTTACAATTCATTAACAAATTAAAAAGATATTTAACTGTTAGTATTAACGATTCAGTGATTGGTCTATTTCCCGTGTATCTTTTTCCTCTAAACTTTGTAGAATTATAGCTTCCTATAAGTGAAAAACGTTGACCATAATTTGAACTTTTATCCGAAACGGTTCTTCCGATATAAAGAAAATACATTTTTGAAACGCCAACTTTGAAGAGCCGTAACTTGGTAATGGTGCACTTTTGCATATAGGTAAATTGGGTTATATCGGTCTAATATTATCCTATAAGTTCACCCTAAAGCGTTGTAAGGTGTTTTTACAGACACCCTGTATAATGTTTTTATAAAATGCAATTGGATCTTTTGTAAAAGAGAGCTTAAATGCGAATGTTTTCAAGTTTTGATCTTGTAATTTGTCAAAATGACATCGGTTAATTTTTTTCATCTTCGAGATTATTATTTTTGTTATTAAATTTCCTGAAGGCTTTTCACCACTATAAATTTATTACTTTTTAACTTAATTTAAAAATTGTAATATTCTCTGAAAATTGCGCACCTTGTCTTGGTTAAAGTCTTCACTTTTTTACTCTTTTCGTTCCTTTAATAAAATAAAGCCAATTTGTAATTTTCTTCCTCACAGCGGAGCGCGCAGTAAACAAATATCAACTTGCATCTTACATTCCTATTAGTATCCATAAGTGGGTATTAGATGAAGTTTCTTTTTGTATTCCCTTTCTCGTTCAAGTGTATACGTTGGTAAATACAAAATACTATAGTTGTTCGAGTTCCGTCTTTCCTAAAGATTGCTTTTCATCTTGAATGGAAACTTGTTTACTTTTGTGGTCAACGATAGTCGACTACGATGTAAAGATTTAAAAAAACCAGGTCACTTTAGTCTTTACAATAGTTTCCCGCTATTCAACTAACACTTTTATAACAAAATGTTTCAATTATTTCAAATAGAAATATTTTTATTTCTTCCTTAATGGCGGAAAGTCGAGGAAATATAGTGGAAATTTGATTTTCTCTAAATTCACTTATTTTAAAGTTCAATTTGAGCTTGAGGCTAATATATAAATATTGAAAAAGTTGTCAAAGTCTCAAGGAGGGCTCCTGAGTAACCAGGTCCGGATTGGCCCCGTCTGATTATCGTAGGTGGGGCCAAGGGAAATTGGGGCCAAATAAAAATAAATGGAAAAATATAAAAATATTCACCATTGTCGAAAATCCTATAACGTGTTGAATTATTATTGGATATTGCTTAATTTCACAGTACAAAATTATGTTTAAAAATTTCTGAAGTTTATCTAAGCTCGTTGACCTTGAAAATTCCAAAAATGTGGCATGGGACCTGCGAGAAATTTTTGAAACCCAAACCCGTGATAGTGTAGCTACTAGCAACGCCTTTGCATTTGGGTTCAATTTATTTTGAAATCAGTGGGGCCAACCACTAGCCACTCTGACCCTGTAAGTAACTGATTAATAAAAATTGGTTTGGTTGTAACACATGAAAATATTTATTCAAAATAAAACAAATGATAGGTAGTACAGGTACCAAAATGGTACGCGTACAAATAAAACTATGTTTAAGAAAAAAAATTATTAATAAATGCCAAATAACGAAATACAAAGACTGAAGATGACTCGGCCACTAGATTTCCACCAGAACTCGAGACCTCTTTCTGAAGAAAGAGACCACTGAGTTCTAGCGGACAATGGAAGTCGTTCGCCAGACCTCGAGACCCGGGCTCTTACGAGATAGGCCACAGAGTCCCGGAAAGTAGGAGGGTAAATCGTTTGCTAGAACTCGAGACCCTTCTCGTGCGAGATATGCCACTAATTCCTGGAAACCAAGAGAGCTTCATCCATTAGATCTTGATACTTCTCTATGAAAGGAGAAGCCACTGAGTCCTAGTGTAGGAGAGAAAGTTACGGGCTTGCTAAAGGCAGCAGGGTAAATGATAATTAAAATTCAAATTATTTAATTAATTGACCGCATACCAAAATTAGACAAGGGAAATAAAACAAAGGTTGAAATGAGGGGTCCTTTATCAGAATGGAGAAGGGGCTTATATTCAAGATCCGACGACCAACTCGGATCCACTCGACATCTAACAGAAACGCTGTAACTTGAATTGTACTCAAGAGAAATTATCACTTTTTAATTAAAGGGCGAACAATGGTAAAAATTAGCTCATTAGAAGCGCACAGCAATTACAAGCACGTCAATACTAAAGTATATTAAGTATGGAGAACGGTAAGGATAATTTACCGGTCAAAGACAATTGTTTGGAGTCTGAGAGAAGCGAAGCCTCCAATTGTTGTCTGAGACTGTTAATCCTTAACGTTCGACATGCTTATAACGTTTTTGTACGATTAGGGCCAAAGAAATAATATATCACTATTTACTAAAAAAATAAAATGTCAAAAATTACATTTGTACTTATTATGAAATTAAGGTAGCTTTGCTTTATGAAAAGTTGACAACAAAACGTTTTACCGTTCTAGAACAGTAAAAACACTTACCGTCGCGCATTATATCATAGCAACTAGTAAATTCAACTTATTTATGTGAAAACATATGCTATAAAATAGCTTCAAATGACTCATCGTACAAAAAAAAACTTTTAGATAATGTAATGCTCAAGTGATAAGGGTTAAATAATTTTTATAGGGTTAAAAATGATCTAAGAGTTAAATTAAAAATTAAACGGAAGCTCTAGCTCTTCTGGTTAAATAGGGAAAATTAAAATTAAGTAATTCTGGCCCAATCTTGATGAGATTGGACTCAAATCAGAGTTTGAAAAACTGAATACGGGCATCTAAAATTTATCTCCCTTTCGATCTCAGGGGTAGCAGAAAGGATTACAAAAAAGCTGGTTTAAACGTTACAAAATTTCCAGAATGCTGAATAGTGTACCAGCATTTTGGTTCAGCATCTGGATAAAATTTTGCATCGTTACATGATTCTTCGTGTAATGAGATCTGCATCAGAGTGTCTTTGATTTCGAGACTGATAATTTTTTTCATTACAGGTACAACAGGGTGTTGGTCAAGATTAAATTCTGGTACAGGACGTCTTGAACCGTTAGGTGCTTCTCAAGAATTAAAATTAAATCAAATTTTATATCAAGAGGCAGGTGAATATCGTTGCGTTACACCAAACAAAGATACGATGCGCAGATTGGATACGTTAAGACATTCTCTTCCAATAAACATAACAGTAACTGGTAAGTGGTCTCGTTTTATTATTTAGTTTATAACGTAATAAACGCTAAAATCTTTATCATTTAATATCAAAAGATTTTGATAATAATTTCATTTAGTTTGTCACGAAATACGAAATTCGTTTAGCTCTTGTTTTATGTAAAATTATCGAATTTAACATTGGAGGTAATCGGTACGCCCTTTAGAGAGCTTTTGTGTTATAAATTACAAGCGACGATCTAATTTTGGGTTGTTAATTTTTTTTTGGTTTGGTTTTAATTTAATCTTTTTTTTTACTTTTGTACGTGGGGCTCTGATTAACTCTCAACTAAAGGTTCAATAAAATACAATCTGACCAATTGATTTAATAATTTTTTTGTCTCCTTTTTTCGAAAACCTAACACATTTAATTTCGTTCTATAATTGCGAGTAGTAGAATTTATTCGTCTTTAGGGAAGAGTAAATCAAAGGGTTGTAAGGGTTTTTTTATACTTGGTAGTTATATATAAAGTTTTCTATTTGTGTCTCTCGTATCGAGTATCTTCTATGTTATTAAAACTAAAATGGAGTTGATTTATTGGGTAAAATGTTATTAAAGAAAGATATATATGAAGTGTGGACATTTTTGGGGATGAAATAAAGAATAATAAAGTTTTTGGGAATAAATAGTATCGAAAACAATGGGGCGAAATTAAAACAATACAATTATACAAATGATGAAAATCGGTTAAAAGCATTTGCATTTTAAGCAATTTCGTTATTTGTCATTTATTATCTGGTAAAGACAGGAAGATTAATGTAAATAAACACAATAGGTTGATCTTATAATAACTAACTAACAAACAGGGCTTGTGGCGTTTGACATTAAAAGAAACTGCTCGAATGACGGCGGTATAAGCACGCCCTTAGTGTACTAAGAGAAAGCTCAGTTACTGCAGAGCTTTTGGGTAGGCTTTTGAATCTCGTCAGTGCTATTGATTGCGTGTGAAAGTGTTTCCGTTTCGGATAGGGTTAAGTAGCTGTCATTTATCTTTACACCTATCCAACTGCCTATCGTCTTTGAAATTCTATTCATTGTTAATTTCGTTTATTTCCATTTTCAATGAACAAATTGAACACTTTCATAACTTCAAACAAAAGGAAATGACACTCCTTAACTTTCAAATTAAAACAATGGAATATTTTCGTTGAAGAGTAGCTTAGAAAATTTAATTTAAATTATTGTTTCTTTTTATTTGTGAAAAATTGGTAACGAACCCTCAAAGACTGTTTGCAAAGGTTGAATAAATGACCATAACCTTATTCAAGCCCTTCTAGTGAAGTATGGGGTGTTAGCATTAGAATTGTTGAGGTGGAGGGTAAATTGCAATTCGTAAGCACTTAGCCACTTATAGTCAGGTTTATTGTGTTGTCCCCTTATGGCAGTCCATCCCGTCTCGTCAGCATTGAATTCATCTCAACAATTAAATAAAGCCAAGGATACTGGAGGGTGAAGTGTCCTTGATATTGGCCATGTTAAGCCATTATTCCCCTCATATAAATCTTCTCATATGGCTAACGCAAAGGAATGACATGGTAGACATTCTGTTTCCAATTGAGGCTCTCAGCAAGTTCCATTTTATTTAATCTACAATTTACAAAGGTTGAATAAACGACCCCCACCTTTCTAGTGAATTATCGGGTTTTAGCATTAGGATTTTTACGGTGGAGGGTTAATTGAAGTCTTCGCCACTTTGTCGGTGCTCCCCCTTAAAGCAATTATTCCAGTCCTTTCAGTATAAACTCTCTAAAAACTCTCTAAAAATATCTTTTTAAATGAACCCAAGGATCTGGAGAGTAAAGTGTCGCTAATAGTTAGGCCAGTGTTTCCCCAACATCGGTCTTCTGCTAGCAGTAGCAGTGTGTTTAGGGTCAAACTTGGTTAATTAAGTTTAAGTATATCATTTAGTAATGAAGCTATCCTAACCTAACCTAATCTAACGTGATCTAACCTAACCTAACGTGATATTTTTTTAGAGGTTTAGGGGAATCTTTTATCGACGTCTCGTACTGGATCTACGCAGGGGGATATGTGGGAGTTGCCAGGGAAAAGTTGGTCGCCCTGGTCTGGTGTTACCTACTAACCCCTTTTCTTCTTTCTTCTACAATCTACTCGGAAATCCGCCTTCGCATTTCTTTCGATGTAAGTTTTTCAGGAACTATTTGCTCATCTCTCCACGATGTTGACGGTCTTAGCGCCATCAATTCTGGCGAATTCGATCTTTTCTTAATTTCCTAGAGATGTTGTTTTGAGCAGATCTGTAGTTTCTCCATACGCCCTCGGCTCGGAGAACTTTGTGCCGCGGGTTTCTGGGGATTGCATGTCTATGCTGCTCTGTCTCCAACTGCTCTATAGTTTTCCTTATCCTGGGAACCAGCTCTGCAATGGTTCCCTAGCCTTCCTCGTCCCGAAGCATGATGTTAACCAGGTTGGCGAGTGAGAGTTCACCGTCTTTCAGCGACACCGTGATCCGCCTCTGTTCCTGGCGGTATCAGTGGAACGGAGATTTTTATGCGGTATCGTTTTCGTCGCAGTGTTCGCACTTGGGAGAGGGCAACTTTCCGGTTTGATGCTTGTATGCGTCGAGGCATCCATGGCGTGTGAAGATTTTCGTCAGATGGTATGACAGTTCGCCATATTTCCTCTCTACCCATTGTTGGAGGTTAGGTATGAGGGATCGGATCCATTGGCCATTCTCTGTTTCCGTCCAGCGGCGCTGCCATGAGGCGGTCGTATTAGCGCGGGTTGTTCGACTCTCTTCGCGCTACGTGACTCTCTCCAGGGCTAGGAGAGGGATCGGTGGCATGAAGGCCACTACTAGCACTGCGTTCAACGAGACAGTTCTATAGGCACAGGCAACCCTAAGTGCTATCTGCCGCTGGACTCTTAACATCCTGACCTCGTTTCTTTTAACGGCCAGTGCCTCATACCAGACAGAAGTCGCACTGCCGCATTCAGCACTCAGCTGCAGATTCAGCACCTAATCTAACGTGATCTAACCTAATCTAAAGTGATTTAACCTAACCTAACTTAAGCCACAGCACCATTACTTTGACTATAAACGAAAAGGGGATTTTTTTTGTTTATGTGCCTTCTTTATATCCTGAAATTGATCTTACTGGGGATAGAGGGTGCAGATGTCAAATTACAGCTGTTGCCGACAGAACAAAGTGTAGCCAATCCTACCCTGCACCACCACAGGAACGCGTGCTTTTTTTGTAAAAAAAGTAAAATTTCATATACAATGTGAGATACAGGGTTAAACTGATTTCATTTGTCTCCTCGGCAACAACTATAAATTGGCCCCTATTCTTATATTTTACAAATTTGGATTTAGTTAGGTTAGGTTAAGCTAAAATAGGTTAGGTTTGTTACTAAATATTAATCTTAAATTTGCTTACACATCATAGTTTGGCTCATAAAAGTGCTTGGCCTCGTCGGAAATTTTCTATCTGCCGACATGGCCAGTCCGATCCTGGCGAGGTAATTCCAGCGCTATCAGAGATGTAGAAAAGAGAAAATACGCTTTCATTGAGCTATTCTTTTAATTTTTGTTATCGGAATAACTGTCTAGTCTACTATTTAGCACATACTGTGACGCTGTGCAATCACGAAACATCTACAATTTGTAGTCGACATAAATCAAGGAAGAATTTAGAAGTTATGATGCCACAATCCACAATTAACACTAATGGGAATAGGGAAAGTGCATAATGTAGCCACTGCAGCACTAGTTACGCCCTGCTGTGTCAGTATGGAAAATTTTCATCCAGACAGACTCAATGTGCTATTATCCATCTGAGCCACCACCACAGTACACTTTTAATGTATGTTATAAAGTACACAGTTTAAATTAATTGAATAAGTCTTAATAAATGCTAAAGGACTTAATTAAATTGAGGAAGTCTCCTTCGTCGGCACTTGCAGTCGTGACGAATTAATTGTAACGTTATTAACAAAAATAAAAGGTAAATAAGTTATGAAAGTTGAACAACCTGGGGGGTAATTAAAATTTAAATTCTAGTTTTAGTTAGTTTAATTCATCAATATTTGCTCTAAGTGCTTCTTCGTTAATAATATAACGTAAGCGAATTGACACGATAATGGAAACACGAAATTTTAATAATTTATTAGCTTTAAATGAAGAGTGATAGACTCTCGATTCTATAAACTACAAGTGGAAACATTTCAACATTATTTGTTTAACAAGGTTGGAATTGGGAAAATTTTGAGTTAAAAATGAAAAACGTTTTTTTTTTGTTAAAAAGTTTAAAAAAGACAATATTCGAAAAACTCATTTGTCTCTTTCAATCCAACTTTACTTAAAAAGCAAAAATTAAAAACAGACCATTACTCTTGATGACAATGATAAGTTTAATTAGATGAGCATAACAGAAGGTACTGTAAATCTTCATTTTCTAGTCATATCTTCTAACGTTTAGTGATGAATTGCCTATCTGACATTGTTTGTGTTATGTTGTGTAGTTGCAAACTGTCACAACCAACAACCACGCTTATGTAAGCTAGAGGTATTTACATATAATCCACGTAGTAGTTAATATAATTTCCATTTTGGAAAATGACTTTTTAAATAGAAACTGTTGGAAATTGAGCTCATGATCATCCCCTTGGGTCTCGGTAGTTATTAAAAATTAATATCGACAAAAAGCTTAAGTGATACATCCTTCAAAAGTCCTCTCGATCTCAAAAAAAATATTAAAACCATTCCAGGGCTTCCAAAGGTTTCCAAGTTATTCTCAAATATTTGATTTTGCTCGAATTTAGGGTTCATTTGTGACTTTTTCTAAAACTTTTACAACCGACCGACTTTTAGTTGTTTATTGTAGCTTATATTACCTATTTTTTTTTTCAATTCTCAAATACATAATTACAAAAACAGACATTTTTAAAGTTCCTCTTTCCCATTAGAAACCTTGGATTTCTAGCGTCAGACGCTAAAACATGGACCAAATTTGTCTTCTATTGGTTTGAAAAAAAAGCTGGATTCTAGAAGTTGTGATGAAAGACTAGCTTTATGGTACAAAGTACGAAACTTTTCGGGCGCCCCTTTTATTCAGGGGCCTTCCCGCAAGACGGGCCCTGTGGGCCCGTTATTTACCCCACTGTGCAAGAGACTGCTAGCCCAAGACTGTGTGAAAGACTGTCCCTAAGACTACGTGTGAATGGGTTCAGTTTCTCAGACAGTTTCCTCAGTCTCGAAGCAGTTTAACTGTAGCACTTTACATTGTGCGAAAGCCATGTCCCGTTTATAACTCTATAACCACGTCCCGTTCCCGCATTATAATTTTCCAATGAAATTAGTTCAGAACTCAAATTCTGAAATTAAAAAGGGGGTGATATTTTACCTCATTTGAAAGATTTTTAAATGCTCTATTTATATACGGTCGTAGTAGAAAATTAAAAATCCCTTCAGTCATTCCCTTCGAGCTCCCCCCCCCGGTCTCAGTTTAATTGACTCATCCGCTGTAATTTTAGTTTTAAAGGAAGAAGGGACGTGGTTTTTGCTTTTGCAGGGGGGCGTCTTACATACTAGCACCGCCCCTGGATTTAAAAATCGTGTCGTTTGTTTTCAGGTTATGGGACATTTCTTACATTCCATCAGGCCTGGACTGGCCCGGTTGGCTGACCGGTTATCGCCGGTGGGTACAACTTAAATTGGAGCAAAGAAACGAAAAAGTTCATAGTAACATACAGTGTGTTTCACTTTGGATAAAAACACATACATGACTATTTTGTTTTGCTTAATTTTACAGTATAAAATATGTTTAAAAATTCCTGAAGTTGATCTAAGGTCGTTGACCTTAAATATTCCAAAATTTTTAGCCTGCGGCGCTATAGAGACTGTGGCAGATCTTTGGAATCCAGCCCCGTGATAGTGTTGCTACTTGCTACGCCACTGCATTTGGGATCAATTTATTTTATAGCCAGTGGGGCGAATTACTAGTCAGTCCCTTCAAAACATCGATGAAACGAGTTCGCAAATCGTTACCAAAAAACACATCCAATGAAAATCCAATTTTGTAAATGTATTATTAAATGTTCCCTTAAAACCTTGAGGAATGCAAGTCTAATTCGATTCGTGGCCTGGGTAGGCCACAAAATACCCTTCTAGCATATTTTTTCGTAAAATAATTTTAGCTTACGCATTAGAAGATAAACTCGCACGAGTAATAATTTTCGTATTATTTCAAATAACGAATCCATTTTAAATCATTTCGTTAAACGTGACCTAACAATTTTATTAGAAAATTTTGTCCAAAATGTCGCCTTTGGGATTTTTCATCATGAAATGAAAATGCTTTCGTGGTAATGCAACATTTCATTATCGATCGCCTGCTTACTTTCCTTATATATTTTTTTTATCAATGATTTCCCTAAGGATCACCTACGTAATTACTAAAATGTGTTACGAAAGAGAAATTTAAAAAAAGATTCGTATATAATTTGAAGTAAAATATCGATATTAGGAGTTTGTAACAAAAAAAAGTAGTTTGTACTAATGTTTGTGTAACATCGTAAAGTCGTCCTTATCACGAGGAAAATATTTTATGATGTAACAATGCTTTCCTGATCCTATCTATATCATTATAAATAAAGCCAATTTCGTGGTGGGGTCTAAAGCAATGAAGAGAGATAAGCCGAGGGTTGGTCTCGCGAATAAAGTCTAGGGGAAGAAGTCGGAGAAAAAAAACGGTAAAACAAACTGACATTTTCTATCTGTAATTCGATAAATCTTTTTATATAAGTTTATTTAACCATCTAAATGAAACAAACACAATAATTATTATCAAATGATGTTGACTTATTTTAGTTTCCACTTTGGTCACGATAAGAAATTATTTTTATTGTATCGAGGTTGCTTTTTATTTTTGTAAGAAATGCTAGAATGCACCCTCGTGTGCCATATGTCAGTTCAGATTGTGGACTACAAAATGCTTGCGATACACGATCTTTAAGCAGAGGCCGATCTTGAGGAAAAAAACAGTTAAAAGACTTAAACGTGAGGATGAGAATTAGTAATGATGGTCAAGTACCTGTAATTGATAAAGCTGTGAGTTGTGAAAATAATTATAAACATTTTGTGATGGTTTTCCTCTTCTGTGGAGATCTTTTTAACCATTTAAACTCTTCATCAAAAGAAAGGCGTGTAGAAAGACTTTCAGAAGCAGCAAGAGACGGAACAAAGGCCTCCCAACTGCCTAAATGTCACCTTGTAAGTTAGCTGATCATCGATCACAATAAGAAAGCACACTCAGTAACAGCTAACAGGGCAGGTCTCAAACCTAACCTGCAGCAGAATTAGTTTTCTACCATTTCTACGGTCGTTTGGGAATAGTTCGGCAAATCAAGAGGTGTGTGGCGTATTAATCGACGACGAGACGAACGGAAAATTCTTAACCAGCTGGTCAACATCTGCAGCGAATATGGGCTGGGTATAAACGATGTAACAGGGCGCCACGTAATTTACAGCAGGAAAGAAAAGCGCATAAAACCCTAAATTACGAAATGGATTAAAAATAAATAACCAAATGTACCCAATATTTTATAAGTACTAAGCTAATGTAATTTAATCCTCTTTTAGGGTGTCAAGCAAAAACTAATTCCAAAATTGACAAAATTTTCGTCAGTTAATTGAACGTGACTTTAAGACGGCAATCTTAACATAAAGTGACAAAAATAGCGAATTTCCTTCTTGAAGGCTACAAAAAGAGGGTAAAGATAATGAAGAAGAAATTTTTAAATTAACAACTTAGCAACAAATAACGTGCAATAAACAAACACTAGAGGGGGCATAAATGTAGAAATTAAACATTTATAACAAACACAAAACAACCAACACCAAAAATTAATGTTACATGTGCTGTGGTTCTTTGAAATTGTGTATTAGCAAGTATTAGCCTTCCTTAGAGTAGCCTATGCTAGAAATCCAGTTTGTAAGGTTACAGTGAACAGCTTAGTGCTAGTTGAGTTCTGAGAAATAACTATCGAAAGAACCATTTGAAAAAAGTGTACGAACAAAGACGAAAGTTACCCCTTGTGTTGTCTTTTGAGTTTAGGTAAATTTTCCTCTTCGTAAAGGGAGAGTGTTTGAAAGGAAGAAAAAATTGTCTTTTTTAGTCCATTTGTCTTTTTTTAAAAATTATCCACTTGTCACGTTTTCTGAATAATAAAACAAAAGAATGTATGCATTTATTCCCCTATTTGTGTAAGTTATGGGTCGATGTTTTACCCCATTACACGCGCTTTAGTAGCTCGGCCAGTTGACACCTATAAATTTTGCAAAAGCTTTGACGTTATGCATTATTAGAGATTACAACTTGTCGGAAGTTTCTATTCAGGGGTGTAGCATTAAAGACATTATTTGCAGATTACGTTTGAATTATATCCATTAACAACAGTTTAATAACATTTTGGGGTTTGCTCTTCTCTAGTGGTAGGTGGATTTTACACAATTTAATTGAAAATATTGTTCGACGACGGTCATTTAGAAATAGAGAGAGGCGGACACACCAACCAACTCGATAATAATTTTAATGAAATAAATGAACGTGAAGATTATTAAATTTATGTTAATTACAAAAAGTTTAAATTAAATTTCTAATTTTCTACTGAAAAACGTCTCGAGAACGAACAACTACGAAACGTTTCCAACAAATTTCTCTCTCTACTATATGCGACAAGGCTGCTGACTCTTTACGTAAAACACACACATACATAATTAATTAATTTAAAGTCTTGTTTGAAGCTTACACACAAATAATTTAGAAAAAGATGCATTTTTAATTCCTTCAGACGAATATTTTTTGACTGTACGTTTAATGTGTATACAGGGTGTACAGATAATCCCACGCTGTTATTATCTTAAAAGAGTATAACATTTTTAAAGGAATAAGCGTTAAAATCACTATAAAATCTTTAAAAAATTATTTCTTTTATACTATTAATTATTCTGATGGGTAAACATAGTCATAAAACCTTTTAAAAGATTTTTTTTCTTCAATTGTTTTTAAGTTATGCTCATCCGCGAAATTTTTTTAAATGGGAACATATTAATTTTATGCTACTATTCGATAGAACATTTTTTTCTCTTTACAATAATATTAAAATAAATTTTTTGAAATTTTATTTTTATAACACTTTTTCGACAAAATGCCGGTTAAAGTATTTTCGAATAGTAGGCAATAGTAGGTACATCTAAGATAAACAAAAGCGGAGCGATAAACAAACTCGAGCGAGTTAACTGTTATTGGTTATTGTTTACTCCCACGAGTTTGTTTATCGCTCCGCTTTTGTTTAGCTTAGATATAGTTACTATTCCTAAATATTTCACACGGCCGTTTCGTCGAAAAAGTGTTCTGAAAATGATTTAAAATTTTTTTTTAATACTATTGTAAAGAGAAAACATGCTCTATTGAATGGTAGCATAAAATTATTACCTTCCCATTTAAAAAATATTAGCGAAAAGCCGTAACTCAAAAACAATTGAAGAAACAAAATTTTCAAGTATTCTCAAATATAGATAAAAATTTCATAAAAAACTTTTATATAGAACATTATTTCATAAAATGAATATTAACGACAATAAATTGCCGTTTCCATACTTCTAACTAACCCTGTATATCTATTCTTGTAACTGAGAAAAGTACCGTTCATTTATGACCTATTGTATCTTCTATTTTTACTACCCCCCTTGTTACAAATAGTTACACTTTTTACCGTTGATTGCCCCCCCCCCCCGGCCAACTTTTTGTTTAGAACCGCCCTTGGGTTACAAATTGGGCCACGAAACTTGCAGCCACTTTTTGATTTTTCACTGTAACATCACTGCAACCCAAATAACAAAAATATCTAGATCTAGTCTAGATCTAGATAGTTATATTTTTATAAATCAAACAATGGATCAGTGTAGGTAAATGTCAAACTTAAATATAATTTATTGTAATTTATGACAGTTGTCAAAAAATTAATTCAATAATAGTAGTTTATGATATACGTGTTGGGACATTTTATTTGGTGAGTGGTGAAAATTACTAAACGAGCGAAGCGAGTGGAGTAACTCCACGAACAAAATAAAATCTCTTTTAACATAAATATCATCCAATATTTTTTATACTTCGGACTTTTAAAAAAAAATGTAATAAATTTCAGAACCGAAATATAAAACGTATTATTTTTTTATAGAGATAATAGCCAATTTAAAAAACCCAGATATGCCTGAATTATTTTTTTTTTGAAATTTTAAAATTTTGTTTTTTAAACTTACTACATAAACTTTATATGACATAAAATTAATGTACACTCCACATTGTTCTTCTGGAAGGACAATAGGCATATCTGGGTTTTAATATTATTATTTAATTTTTCTTAACGTTTTCTTTAAAAAAATCATTAAAAAAAATTAAAAAAGTTAATAAAGTATGATACTTACCTACACTGATCCATTTTTTGATTTATAAAAATGTAACTATCGAGACTGATCTATACCGTAATGTTATCTGTTATTTGTGTTGCAGTCAAAAATCTTAAGGAGCTACACAAGTTTCGTGGCTCTAATTAAAAACATGTTCCTCCCTTTGGCGCTTTCGGGTGAAAAGATGAGAAATTGTCAGGTCCGTTCTCTATAAACTAATTAATCTTTCCTCTAAAATTACACCTGAATGGTTTGTGAATACTTTTGCATGCGAAAATAGAAGCAGAAAGATAAATGCGAATTATGCTTTTCGTTTTGTGTTTGAAAAAGATAATGAAGGGGGAGAGAGAAATACGGGGTGCAATTAAGTTGTGAAGCTTTACAACAAGTAAACAATTTTGTGTATCAAGATGGAACAATTAATGAAAAGAGAAATCCAGTAGCGGAAATGTGAGAAGAATAGCTTTACGAAAACGGCGTTCTTCTTCTCCGGCCTTCTTTTTCTTTATTTTTCGACACAAAATAGAATTTTAAAGAAAAAAAAAGAAAGTTTTATTTACAGTGCTTTTAGAGAAATGTTAAATGATTAAATTATACCTTAAATTCCTAGCAAATTAAAGTGGGTATTTATGTCCACGAAATAAAATGCATGTCAAGCTTCAAATAAAGAATGGTTTTACAAAAAGGATCTTTTAAACCTAAAATCTATAAAACGAGCTATTGTTATCATTTTAGTGCTTTAAGATTTATCGAAGGACTTTAATGTACCAAACACGTACACTTTACGTTAGCTCAAAGTAAACTGAAATTTTTTAAAATACATTTTGTCCTCTTTAGTGTGAAAAATCAAGTTTAAATTGATAGATTTTATGGTATTGGCTCTGAATAATTAATTATTTAAGTCTGAAAGCTTACTTTTTGTGTTTAACACTTAGAGTACCAAGAAAAAAACTATGCGAGAAGTACCAGCCGGGTCCAACGGACCCGAGTGTACATTAAACGCATTTATAATAGGTCTATTTTCATTTTTTTGAAGTTTTTTTTTAATTTTCGTTTTTATGCATTTATTTTGTTTATATGTTGATAAAAAAAAATTGATAATTCAATTTCGCCCTTCCTAAATTTCGCTTATTTCACTATCACTCTGAGTATTTATTTCTACTATTAATGCGGTTACACGTAAAATGATACTGCACTTTTGGTTAATGGAATAAAACTCGGCACATAGTTTACTGGAACCATATAGGGCAATTTTTTGCAATGAGAATTAAAAAATATTTGATGGGGGCTGCTGTACACCCCCTTTAATGAGGGCTCTGAGGGCTATCCATGGCGAATACCTCAGCTACGTTGCACTTTTTGTTAATAAATGGAATGAAACTCGATACATAATAGTTTACTGGAACCATGTAGAGTAATTTTGTTCAATAAGACCAAATAAATATTCAAGGGGGCGCTGCACACCCCCTTTTTTCAAAATCTGATATTTACCGTACTTTCTTGTAAAAAGATCTAATATTGGCCCCATCTTATCGTGAAAAGTATTGTTACCCTACATTTTAAGGGTGTAGAATCGATCTGTGACCATTTGGAATCCATCTGAGCAACTCCATGGGCTTAAAATCGCCATTTTTGCTTCTATAGTGCTGTTAACAACAATCTTTCAAAAAATTTGAAATCATGCCAGTAAGGCATTGTTTATTAATATTTTTTTATCTCATCGTACAGAATATGGTTCCAGTAAACTATCTACCAAGTTTCATTTCATTAACCAAAGGGACAGTATCATTTTACTGGACCCCTTTTAGAAGAAGATTTTTACAACGCCGAGGAGGAAAATAAGGGTTTTGCACCCAAAGGATGCTCAAATGAATTCATTATGGTTACAGATCGATTAAGCAGCCCCGAAATATACGGATTCATCCAAAATACTCAAAAAAATAACGGCAATTTTATAAAATACAACGCATTTATATGTTCGGGTCCGTCGGACCCGGCTGGTACGTGGCGCTGCTTTTTTTATTACATAGGGAAGGAAGTCGATTAAATGAAAAAAATTTGAAATAGTTATTCAAAATAGGAAGTTAGAAAAAGTTACAAAATAACAGCGCATAATTTTCAAATTTGAATGAGAAAAACTGAATTGAAAGTGCGATTCGGGTCCGATGGACCCGGCTGGTACTCTAAGTGTTAAATGAAGCTTCAGTAGTCAAGCAATGCGTTCGTAAGATGAGGAGCCCAGATCATTAATTAAAGAACTTTTTGAATAACCGTGATGTAGAGGATAGAGGTAGGGTCCGATAGGCCTCTCGGGAGGCAATGTTATCCCACCGAGGGTAGAATTTCTTAGTAAAGCATCTTAAGTTAGTATTTAGGATCTTATATTAAGCTTGAGGTCCCATACGTTGATGTTTTACCAATATAATAGTTTAGATGAGATTGTTGGGACAGTCGTATTTTGTACCAGATTGGTAATACGAAGGGTAAAGTAATGTAACGATGTGGATTTACCTATGACTTGGAGGTGTCATAAATCATCAAGATTCTGCCTTCAAGCTTGGTAACATCTGCATCGTTCCTCCCTCTTCTCTGGTTAATTGTGTTTAAATGAGTAACAACCATGGTAGATCGATGAGATTAGGTTCTTTCGAAAGCTACAGTTTGTGCGCATCCAGTCCTTATAAAATATTGATCAAATTCCAAATAATTAAAATTTTATTAATTAACCGTGAAGTTGATAAGTCTTGTGTTGGCACGCGAGGTGTCGACGTTCCCACTAAAATCCAAGTTCAAGCCGCGCTCTCATTGGTTCCGCCTTAAGTGGTCGCGAAGCTATAATTAGAAGTGCTTTCAATAGAGAAAGAGGTCTGGTGTTAACATCGAGGTTAACAACAGGTCGTTCTTCTTACTCCCGAATGGCCGTTTCCTGAATCATCAGTGGTACCCCTTTGTGGTCGTTGTTCCTTGGCTTCAAACGAAGACTTCTGCACTTCCCTCACATGCCCCGTAAGGATCCACCCCAGTGGTAGCTGTCCCGCAGTGGCCCCAGGACTATTGTGGGGCCTCGACCTCCGCTCACCCCCTCATTTTTTTGTAAATAGGTTTCCGTAGCTAGCTCTGGAAGAGAGTAGAAGAGTCGTTTATTTCGTTCCAGTGAAGTACTGCCCATTTCGTTTCAGGGAGGAACCCCGCGTTATTCATTTTTTTTAAATATATATTTTTGTAAATTATTTTGTGTATGTATTTGAACTCAGACCTACCCCCTCATACCTCTGAGCTAGGCCAATAAGGCATTTTACTAAGACCCCCAAATTCGGGTCTTACAGTAAGGAATTTGAATTCTCCTACGTGAGTGATTTCTTAAGTGTGCTTCTCTGTGAGCATGTTTTGTGTCATCGCCATTGTTTATTGTTATTTGAGAGGATGTCGGGATGGATGAGTTGGTGGTAAATTATGGAGTTGAAGTCTGCTAATTTTCGTAAGGGGATGGATGAATGTACGTGTGCATAGATGTAATTCCTGTAAGAGAACTGTTTACTATATGTCTTGTCATAGTTAAGTCTATAAGAACTTGACGTGGTTATTTTTCTACTTTAATGGTGAATTGATGTCGGGGTAAACAAAGTTAACGAGGTCGAATCTGTCTGTCTGTTTTTAATCTTTGTTCAACTCTTTTTGAAGTCGCTCGTAAAAAATCACTGTATAAATAACTTCATAAGCGTGTTACAAACTTTTCAACTTTACGTTAAAGATGTGAAGTTTGACGAAGACCTTTTTATATTATGAGTAGGTACCCATGTTACGTTTATACTAAAAATTAGCGAAAATTTACAATGTGGATGTAACGTTGTACATTAAAGAAAAGTTATAAAGTTCCCTTAAAAGCTTTTCAATCTCTATAGCGAACTCATCCATCAGTGTTTTGCTATTTGTAAATTTTAATTCAACAATATTTTGCTATAAAAGCTTAAGGTGTAAATTTACATTCCATCTTCTTTTTTTCGTTTTTAAATTTTGCACAATAATTTAGATTTACGTCACTAAAATACATGTGCACTTTATGTGTTAGAATTTACAAATGTAAATCCTCTTGTGAAGTACGGTTCATTGCTTTACATCCTGATAAACGGATTGGATATACACGTATTGCTTTTATGGACGTATTTTCCTATTATTTTTAAATAATAAAAAAAAGGAAATAACAAAGTTTTTCATGTTGACAACGGCAGAATGTTTATGACGATTAAAGGAATAACTTTACGCTTAAAATACTCGATGACACACTTCCATAACTTCTTGATTTGTCAACTTATCGAGATCAATTCTTTGTTGACTAACGTTGACATAAATCTTCAACTTTTTGGACTAGTTTCGATTAAATATGGAGAAGGCGCTATCGTAGGAAATATAGTACGGGGTGTTTAGACTTTCGCTGAGAAATAATTCCGAGACGAATTTGACTTTAGATTGGCTTACTAGCTAGAACTGTAATTCGTATTAAAGAAATATAGAGAATTAAAAGCTCTACAACTTTTATTTTAACAATTCTTCGATCTAAGTGACATAAAAAGAAATATGATGAGTATAAAAAAATCATCCCTTGCTTTGTTGAACAAATTACGCTGTAACTTTTAAACAATCGCGATAAGCGAAAAAAGCTACTGATTCAATTTTATAGAGGATTAAATTTGCTACAAAACTGCAGTAAATTTTTTTTTCTAAAATAGAAAATACGCGAGTTACGCGTGAAATACTAAAATGGTTTTTAAGAACAAGATGGCCGCTTTGCAACACCGGGTAGAATTGTGCAAAATGTGTTTGTAGCTCGCGTACTAATGCTTTTTCGGAAATCGAAAGCCAAATTTGTTGTTGGAAGTTGCTAACTAGCTAAGTTTACAGTTAGTAAGTTGTCAGTCAGTTGAGATTGAGAGGGTGAGGAACCCTTGTTAACGATTGTCCAAAATTAATACTAAATAAAAGGTAAATCACTTATTATAAAACTTAAAACGCTTGATCTCCATAAGATTCAATGCTAATATACCAAGCAACACGGGTACCGTAGTCTATCTCACTCTCGACCTCGCAGTTGCACTTTGCGGACAAACTGTAACTATTTCGCGCTGCTTACGAGTATATCTCGTTAGGCCACCTTTCTTTATCTTACACTGTGTCCAGAAGTTAGACACAAAGTGTAAAGGAAGTCATGGTCTTAAGAGGCTCCAGGGACGGACACTGGTGAGTCAAAAGAAGGACGGTGGAGCCAACAACCCTTTCCATTTTGGCATCATTCAATTTTAGTCTGTTTATCCACAGTGGTTCCGTTCTACGTCCTTAAGACGAATTATTTTTAGATCCGCTGCTGTAGAAATATTTCTAATTTTTAAAAAAAATAATTATTATTTATGGTAAACGAACTTATGTCCGTACATATTAAATCATAATTTTCTTTTTGATTAAACGTAATGTAGTTGAAATTTTCGACTTTACACTAAATTAAGCGTTTACGAAATATTTTAGCGTTTTTTTTTTCTCTTACTGTGGTGGTAAATTTTAAAGCTTTGTAAAATTTTAAAGCGGCGACGAAACAAAATTATTAAAACAAATGTTTTGATATATTGGGAACTAAGACTTAATAAAGCTTTGTCGACATAAAACATAAAGTTTTATAGTAATAAAAGGATTTAATATAGGGAAAGCGCTCTCTCTGCGTTCCGCTTCTCATTAGCAGTGTCAAGGATTACACTGTTGGAGCATGAAATGATTTGCGCTAACCAAAAACGTTTCATCTTCATTTACTTGATGCCACTTGATTAGAGCTCGTTAGTCTGCAATTGCTTTCGTGTAGTTTCCGTTTTATTACAGTAAATTTTCCAAAATATTACTAACCTTAACGTCCTCATTTTCGAGTTTTGATTATATTTTAGTAAGTGCATTAAAAGTCGTCTTAAATAAATCGACGCTTTCGACAATTTACTGCCTCAAACGATGGAAGAGGTTATAAAAAAAGGGCTTTAAATTTTGTGTTTTTTGTGCGCCTTAGGGTTTTGGATCAACATTCGACATAATGCGCAATCTAAATTTTGTTCTCTTTTAGAAGCAATTTAAAGCAATTTAAATGTATAGATAGAGGATAAAGGACATTTATACAGCAGTTACGATCTCTCGGCTTGGTTTAGGCGATGCACGTTTAGGGGCGCGTGTTAGACGAGATAAATACAATTATATAGGACCTAAGGCGAAGACTTGGGGAACATACTCGTCAGTCTACACTCCAATTACAAGAATTTACATATCAAAAGCGATCTTCAACATTTGCATCTAGGCTATACGTTTATTGGATATTTCTCCTTAGGGAACTTTAAGAAATGGAAGTGACAAGAGATTGTACAAACCAAAAGCATACTTTTTTATTAGATTTTAAAATATATCTCACATAAATTTAAATAGTTTATTTCTATACAAATCACGGATAAAAGAGACAAAGTAGAGAATTTTTTGCTCAAAAATCGTACTTTCATCATTGAATTGCAAATTTTTGATATTATTTATGCCATCTCTAATATTAAAAATAATACAAAAACGAGTACACGCAGAATTTAATAATACGAATTTGTCGTCATACTCGTTACAATTGACTAAAATTGTATTGTAAATTATTTTTCGTTGTTTTACCACGTTTGAACACTGGCTTTTTTTAACTATTCTCTTTGTTATCAACTATTCATTTGAATCTGAACAATATTTTTATTCAAAATTCAAATTAATTTTAAAAATTGCACAAAAACCCTTTCATAAATAAACTCCAATTTTATTTCAAAGTCCTTATCGAAGAAGGCTCTTCTTCAGTTTCGTGAACCATGAGTCATCGTATCTCTAATACACTTACAAAACCTTTAGCTCAAGAGGGATGATTTTTCAGAATAAGATGGATGGGTCGAAGCTTGAAAGTTCTGTTTCTGCTTCTGTTGAACGTTTGAGATTCTTCTTCTAATGAACGTTTGAGCTTCTGCTTGATCTTTTAAGACTTGTACAGTCTTTAGAAGGCTTTCTTACAGTTTCTTATAGCAAGCAATAAACTGAACTACTGATAGGACTCTAGAGCTCCTGGCAGGATTTTTATAACCATAACAGGATATTAAATTTTTTAACCAGAACTCAGAACATCTGACAGTTTTATTGAACCTTAGTTGAAACCTTTAGCAGTATTGGGAAGCCTGTAAGATACCAACGTAAAGCTTCTGATGAACGTTTGAGCTTCTGGCTGGACTTTTAAAACTTTAACCGTTCTTGGAAGCCTCTCGGACAATTTCTTAGAGCAATTCATAAAATGAAAGTCTCTGGTAGGACCCAAGAACCTCTAATAAGACTCTAGAGCCTCTGATAGGACTTAAGAGCCTCTGGCGGATTTTTATACCCCTAACAAGACGGTAAATCTTTTAACGAGAACTTGGAGCCTCTTATTAGAGTTTTATTGAACTCGAGTTAAAACTTTTAGCAGTACCTGAACACCTTTGGTCGACCGTTAATGCACAAAAATCCTTCGACAAATAAGGGTTTTTTCTGCAAACTCGTTTTTTCAACTCTTATTTTATTTCCTAGCCCTCATCAAAAGAGGTCCCTCTTCAATTTTGTGAACTATGAGTCATCGTATCCCCAATACACTTACAAAACCTTTAGCTCAAGAGAGATGACTTACAAAAGATTTTCCAGAATAAGATGGATAGGACGACGCTTGAAACAGTTGCTTCTGCTTCTGATGAACATTTGAATTTCTGTTTGAATTTTTAAGGCTTGTACAGTCTTTGGAAGACTTTCTTACAGTTTCTTATAGCAATTAATAAACTGAACTATTGATAGGGCTCGAGAGTTCCTGGCAGGATTTTTGGCAGGAGGTTAAATCTTTTAAACCAGAATCAGAACATCTTACAGTTTTAGTGAACCTGAGTTGAAACCTCTAGCAGTATTTGAAAGCCTGTAAGATACCGACGTAAAGCTTCTAGTGGACGTTTGAGCTCCTGGCAGAACTTTTAAAGCTTTAACACTTCTTGGAAGTTTCTAGGACAATTTCTTAGAGCAATTCATAAAATTAAAGTTTTTGGTAGGACTCTAGAGCCTCTAATAGGAGTCTAGAGCCTCTGATAGAATTCGAGAGCCTCTTGTAGGATTTTTATACTCATAACAAGACGTTAAATCTTTTAAACCCGAACTCGGAACAGTAGTTTTATTGAACCTGAGTTGAAACCTCTAGCAGTATTTGGAAGCTTTTAAAGCGCCGCGCCGTCCACACGCACAGGCTTTACCACGGACTTGCCTGTACGGTAAAGCTTGTATCGGATATACCGTACGTGTGGACGGCAAAACTGTATCTCGTGCAGGCCTAAAACCGCTCATTTAGGCTTGCCCGGAATACAGTCTTGCCGTATACACGTACGGTATGCCCGATACAAGCTTTACCGTACAGGCAAGACCGTGGTAAAGTTTGTGCGTGTGGACCGCGCTTAAGATACCAACGTAAAGCTTTTGATGAATGTTAGAGCTTCTGGCAGGACTTTTACAGATTTAACAGTTCTTGGAAGCCTCTCGGACAATTTCTTAGACCAATTTAGTCTTTGGTAAGACTTTAGAGCCTATAATAGTACTCTAGAGCCTATAATAGTACTCTAGAGCTCCTGATAAGACTCTAGAACCTTTGATAGGACTCTTGAGCCTCTGATAAGGCTCTAGAGCTTCTGATAGAACTAGAGAGCTTCTGGTAGGAGTTTTATACTCATAGCAAGACGTTAAATCTTTTAACGGGAACTCAGGGTCTCTTATTACAGTTTCATTGAGCTAGAATTAAAACGCCTAGCAGTTACTTGGAAACCTTTACTGGTCGACCATTAATCGTCTATGAACATGAAGTCTGTAACAAAATATCAACTGGCTTCTGATGAGCATTTGAGCCTTTAGTAACACTTTTTAAGCTTTAATAGTCTTTGGAAGTCTCAGTGACAGTTTCATAGAGCAATTCATATACTGAAAACCTCTGATAGGACTCCTACGACTGTCTGCAGGCTTAAAGGACTTTATAAGCCTGAATGCGTAACTCTCCTCTTAGTCAATCTTCCAGTGTGCAATCGACCTTAGACAATCCAAGACACAAATTAAAAAATAAATATTCGCAGTTGGAATTTATTGTTTTGAAAACTTTTAGAAAAAACTAAGTTTTCCTTCATTCGTTTCTCTTTTGTATCATTACTACTTGTAAAATTAAAAATTGCAACTCTCGAAAGAGTTTTAAATGTGATGTTATAAATTAAGGACATTTCTCTTTTAGTTTTATAATTGAAAAAGCTTGTTTTAAGGACAATCTTTCTTTTTATGTTTTGAGAAAAGGAGAGAAAAAAAAGTGGTAAGTTTTAACTCAACTCAACATTAGATAAGTTTTAAAGTTGACTAAAAGGACTTAACGTGATATGCTCCACTTTTAACCTTTATGTTCACGTGCTTACTACTACCCTCATAGGGGTAAAAAGTCCCTATCCCGAGGGATCTCGGATAGCCGTAATGATGGAGCGAGCTGAGACTAACAATGAAAGGGGATGACGTTGTCACAATGCTTTACTACGTTTCGTCCTAATATGTATAGAATTTTAATTTAATTTTTAAATTTGCCCGTTTTAGTAAAAATTTTAATGTTATCAGATAAAATTTGAAGAGGGTCCTTTATTAACATAAAATTTTTATTTTATTAAAAAAGTCGTCGATTTAATTCGGAAAGTTAAAAAATAAATCCTTTTCGGAATATAAAAAAGGTAGATGAAACGAATTATTTTATGATAACGACGAAAAGTACCTATCTACTAAGTTAAATTTTCTTTGATAAAAATGTATTTTATACGCTTATTAAGTGGAAGATTATTAGGAAATGCTAAAAGATAAATATTTTCTTCCTTTATTACTCAAAAGGATAAAAGAATGTCGATGTTTTTAAATAATCGTCATCATAATTTCATGAATTTTAAGATTTCCTTTGCTGTATCTGGTAGCTGGTATCTAGTAGACGAGCCGAAGATCAAAGGGCGCTGTAACTACTCCGACGCTAGCGTCCCTGGGGTAAGATCAACCCCGATCCGAACGGTGTTATCGGATTATGTCGGTTATCTACGGCAGATGTTCAGACATTAAAGTGCAGTTATTTATATCGATTTGTAAAATATGGATAGATTTATCTTAGCGAGCTGTTAACCATCCCTTTCTCTTTTGTATCCATATTTTCAAGTTTCCACAACTCCTTTTTTCCCAAATCAAATAAGATCACGGTTTACTAGTTTATTTCTCTTACTATCCCTTAAATATTTATAACGCGATTTCGTATTGTTTAGCTTTATGACTGGAGTCTTCTTATTTTATTACTCTCTTTTTTAACGACGCGACATCCTAAAATGAGATTTATTTACAAGGACCTTTTTCCATAATTATTACTACTTTTATAGGCCAAACTTACACTTAAATGTGTTTGGATTTGAAATAACACAATCAACGTGTCGCGATCTTTTCGTTAGGTGCAAAAATGACTTTTTTGTAGTAAAGTTTTCACTAATAAAAGGACTTAAAGGGGGCAAATAAATTACTTTGTCTACCCTGTATACAATCACCGCTATAACACAACAATAAATTTTATATTAAATCAATAACTAAAGTCAAAAACATCGTGATAGAGCACTAAACGTCGTAAAATAAAGAGATTTCAAGTACAATTTGTAGTAGTACGTTTGTTGAATTTTATCTAAAGACCAATAATTTCCTTCAGAAAAATTATTCAACCGCAGACGGCTCTTTTAAAAGAATTTGGAGCGTCAATCACCTTTTTGAGACGATTCAGAAGGGTCAAACCTTTGTTAATCCCTTATAAAATTTTCAAAAAAGTTCTCAAACCTTCCAAGAATTTATATTGCAAAAACTGAACGAACCTAACAACCTAAGGGTAACTATTAAGTCTTCAGTAAAATTTTGAATCGTCCGATTGGATTCGTTTGAACATTGGTTCTTTAAATGTTCTCGTAGCTTCATGCAGTTTCGTAGGGCACGGAAACGAAATTAAAGTGTTAATCCTATCCTAGCAAGAACTCTGAACATCTTTGCTTCTAATTTTAGTTCTTAAAAATGTCTGATAGGATTCTGAAACTTGTAAGAAGATCTTTACTCTTGTAGCATGACTCATGAGCTTCTTTAATACCTCTGAGAGTTATTAATGATCGTTCAGGATGCTCAAACCTGTGACAAGATTGGAACTCTCGTGGCAGGACTCCTGATCTTCTTTTAAGAGGTTTGATACAAGGTACGAACTTTTTATTACTCTGGCAGAATGCTGAAATATGTAACTAGACCTTCTTTCGTGTAGCACCATCCTTTAGCATTTTTAATGTCTCTGACAGTTCTTAAAAATCGCTGGCAGAATAGTGAAACTTGTGACAAGACTATACGAGTAACTCTGATAGCAAGACGCTTGAGCTTCTTTAAGTTTGTTAACACAAGGTAGGAACTATTAATTGCATCTGAAGGGATTTTGAAACGTTTTAGTAAACCCTACCTCTTGTAGCATCACTCCTTAGCTTTTTTTGTGTCTCTGACAGTTCTTAAAAATCGCTGACATGATGTTGTAACCTATATAACAAAATCCTACCTTCATGGCAGGACTTTTGAGCTTCTTTAAATTTGTTGACACAAGGCAAGAACTTCTAATTGTCTTTAGAAGAATTCTAAAACCTTTAATTAGATCTTAAGTGTTCGAGCACCACCCCTAAAGTTCTTGAATGTCTCTGACAGTTCTTATAAATCGCTGGTAGGATTTTGAAATGTGTAACAAGATCGTAACTCTCACGTGCAGGACTTTTGAGCTTCTTTAAGTTTGCTAACACAAGGCAAGAACTTTTAATTATCTCTGGCAGGATTCTAAAACCTTTAACTAGATCTTAATTGTTAAATCACGACCCCTAAAGTTTTTGAATATCTTTGACACTTCTTAGAAATCGCTGGGGAGATTTTCAAACCTCCAACAAGATCTTAACTCTCATGGCAGGACTTTTGAGCTTCTTTAAGTTTGCTAACAGAAGACAAGAACTTTTAATTTCCTCTTTCAAGATTCTAAAACCTTTAATTAGATCTTAATTGTTATAGCACTACCCCTAAACTTTATGAATGTCTCTGACAGTTCTTATAAATCGCTGGTAGGATTTAGAAATGTGTAGCAAGATCGTAACTCTCACGTGCAGGACTTTTGAGCTTTTTTAAGTTTTTTGACACAAGGCAGGAAGTTTTAATTTCTCTGGTAGGATTCTAAAACCTATAATAAGATCTTAACTATAATAGCACCACCCCTAAACTTCTTGAATGTCTCTGACAGTTCTTATAAATCGCTACTGGGATTTTGAAATCTGTAACAAGATCCTAACTCTCATGTGTAGGACTTTTGATCATCTTTAAGTTTTTTGACACAATGCAAGAACTTTTAGTTGTATCTAGCAGGATTCTAAAACCTTTAATTAGATCCTAACTGTTATAGAACTACCCCTAAACTTCTTGATTGTCTCTGACAGTTTTTGAAAATCTCTGACAAGAATCTCTGAAACGTTTAATAGCATTTTAACTCTCGTAGCAGGAATTCTAAGATTTCTTGTCTAAAATTGTTTTGTAGTAGACGGGGCAGATGCATGAATTGGTCTACCCTGTACACAATCGCCACTATGATATATAATAATAATCTTGATATTAAATCAATACGAAGAGAGAAAAATATCGTGACAATGCACGAAATGTCGTAAAATAAAGAGATTTCAAATCAAATTTTAGTGCACTATTTTTATGTTTGTTAAATTTCGTCTAAAGACCAAATGATGTCCTTCAGATAAATTACTCAAGTGGAGACGGTTTCTCTGTAAAATAAAATAATTTTATAGAGGAAAAATTTGCTCCGATTTAATCAACATTTATTTTCTATTTTTCGATAATCCATAATTAAATTTTTAAACGTCTTGCTCAATGTAGCTATTAAATTAATTTTAAGCTTTGATTACTGATACTATTTTTATGGTCTTTTTTAAATATTTTAAATACAAAGTTGCAAGCCAAAATTTATTGCAATGTTTATTTCGATTTTTTTAGATACAAAATCTCTCCAAAACTCCGAATAAAATTATCAGCCACATGAAGTCATAAAGAACTTGAATCCTTTGGCAATGCTTGGATATGTCTGAGTGGGGTTCAAAAATTTT
Source organism: Malthinus seriepunctatus (assembly GCA_963924605.1). Lineage (NCBI taxonomy): Eukaryota > Metazoa > Arthropoda > Insecta > Coleoptera > Cantharidae > Malthinus > Malthinus seriepunctatus. The sequence continues at coordinate 36,933,392 of OZ004602.1, forward strand.
TAATATGATCTTAGCTCTTGCAGCATAACTCGGATTCTAAAAGTTTCTGCCAAAATTAAACCAACGACAGAATCTTAACTTTCGTATAGCAGGAACTTAAAGCTTGTTTATCTGATGTTCAAGTTTGTTGGGTCAAGGCAAGCATTTGCATCTTCTGGCTGTGTTTGGGAATGCCTAGGGGATTCTGAACCTGGTAAAATTATCTTATCTCTCTTTAACTCGTACTCGATGTAATGCTTGGGGTCTTTGGGTTCCTTGTACGTTTCTGCCGAGATTTGGAAACCTGTGACAGGATCTTAACCTCATAACCGGAAGTCTAAGCTTCTTTAAGTGTGTTGGAAGAGGGCAAGAATTTGATGTCTGACGCAAAGCTTATAAACCTCTAATGTGATTCTGAAACCTGCAAAAGGGTTTTCAAATCTTCTCGTAGCAGGAGCCCTGAGCATTTTTAAGTTTGTTGGGACCACGGCCAGCTGTTATAGAAGTCTCTAGCAATACTACTCTAGTAGTTTGTAGGTATATTATGATTTTAAGCATCTTCTAATAGAATTTTGAGGTTTTTTGAACAAAGTTCTAACAACTTAAACTCTTCCACAGAATATTGGATAAAAATTGGATAATATCAAATTTCAGATAAAAATAAAAGTATTCGAAGTGGGATCCTACAATATTCAATTTCAATAAAATCGGCTATTAAATTAAATTAATCTCTAATTAAATTTTAATAATGAATATTTATGGCTTTTACGCAGTTTTTCATGAAAATTTAACCACACAGCTAACGCGGTTTTTTGCAGTAAGCATTTAATTTTTCCATTGACAGTTTTATTTGGTATTGATGAAAACGAATGCTCCCCACGAATACAAATCATAAATAATCGTTAATATAATATATTAAATCAAGAAGTACAATTGCACCAACCACAATTTGTCATTTTAAACGTTTTACGCTCTTTATTCAATTTTTTAATATAAATATTTTAAAAAAAGTTATTTGAAACTCAAATATAATTTAATAACTTAAAGGGTAGGCACTTTATTTTGTAATATGTGTGTATAATTTCGCATATAACCCGATGTGAATAATTAATTATTCTTTCCCCTAAAGAAATAAAAGTTGTGTGTACATTTTACCCCTTAAATTTACCTAAAACGTCAATTACGGGCGTAAAATAAGTTTTTAGAAAAAAACACACGCACCCCTTACACGTGAAATTTAAAATGATAAAAAAGAGGTGGAAAGAGTCGAAAGGGGATAAAATTGTATTAAAACTTATTTAAAGTTGGTTTTGAATAATTTAAACTTTACAACTTTGGGTCAGTTTCCGCTAATTTACTTCAAACATTGTTTTGACTTTAAATTATTTAATTGCTATTCAAACTGTAATTATCTCAAAAGTTTTAAGTTATTCAACATACATAATGTTAAAATACTGTTTTATACTATAAGCCATAATTAATTAATGTTACTTTAACAAAACAAAAACAAACAGTAATAATTTCAATTGTGGATACCTAGGGGATGAAAAATTGTTTTTGTTTTTTAATTCGTATTAATTAGTCATAATTTTTCAAAAAATTTAGATTTTTTGTTCCAATGTGGTATTTTTCTCTTCTTAAGTGAGGGGTAATCAAAATGCACACCTCGGTTCAGAGTTGGAGTGGCTTCGTTTGGTTCCGTCGTCAACAGCTAAAAGGACCCCGCACAAATCTTATGGGAAATGGCCCTCGGTGAATTTTCCTAAAAATTTAGTATGTTGTAGTATTTGACCTACCGAACAAAAGTCTCCATGGCCACAAAGCCCTAAACCTAATGGTCTTCGTGTTGTGGAGACTTAAAGTACTGATAATCTTGTCACACACAATTGTGATTTTTTGAATTTTATGCATAACGATCACATTCACACAATTCTTATAAGAAATGGCCCTCGGTGAATTTTCCTAAAAATTTAGTACGTTATGGTGTTTGACCTACTGAACAAAAGTCAAAAAGTCTCCATGGCCACAAAGCCCGAAACCCAATATTTTTCGTGTTGCGGAGGCTTCAAGTGCTGAATAATGTTGTCACACACAACTGTGGTTGGATTTAATTATAGCTGGAAAAGTTTGATACAATTGTTATCTTTGTAATGTTGGAAGTTTTAGTAAGAATGCCTGGAATAGGCGACATTGATAATAGGCTGGATATTGCAATAAAAAGGCGTGAAGATAATGATCTTCCAAACCTATAATTAGAAAATGACACAAGAGTATGTTTGAATCGCAATCAGGGTATTGAAAGAGAATTAACGAATATTGAAGAAAATTCCATGTGTCTCCGATTAAATATTGTAAAGCAGCGAGGCAACCGAACTTGCATTTTTAAAATAAAATTCAAAAAATCACAGTTGTGTGTGACAACATTATTCAGCACTTGAAGCCTCCGCAACACGAAATATTAGGTTTAGGGCTTTGTGGCCATGGAGACTTTTGTTCAGTAGGTCAAACACCACAACATACTAAATTTTTAGGAAAATTCACCGAGGGCCATTTCCCATAAGATTTGTGCGGGGTCCTTTAGTCTCTGCGCCCTCCGAAATCCCCCAAAAATATCAATCATTTTTACGATATAAAAAAGTCATACTTAGGGTAGGTTAGGTTAGGTAAGGGTAGCTTAGGTTAGGTTTATTACTAAAAGATGAATTTGAACTGACTTATAAATTAAAGTTTGGCCCTATGCCGCCCCAGCCAGTCCGACCCTGCCCCAGTTAGCGAAAGCAACAGCTAAAATTTGGTATGTGCTCCCTCCGGAATCCCCCAAAAAGATCAATAGTTTTCACGTTGTAAAGATGCCATACTTAGGGTAGGTTAGGTTAAGTTAGAGTAGCTTATAGTTTAGTCTCACAATTATAGAGAGTGACTCATTTCTAATATGTGTTCACAATCTTTAGTTAGCTATAGATCGGCTTCTATTGAGATAGATGCAGAAAACACGTGCCGCTTTAATAGAATAACGTACTTTACTATAATTTGACAGCAGCCATGACAGAAGCTTAGTAGGAAAAGTGGATCCGAGTACGAACGATTGTTCATAATGCTGTACCGAAAAATCTCGATGTAATCTAGTCTTCATCTATAAATGACATAACTGTCTACTTTTGTGGACAAATAGTGTAGGTTAGGTTTATTACTGAAAGATGAATTTGAACTGACTTATAAACTAACGTTTGGCCCTGTCGGCGAATGTCGACCCAGCCAGTCCGACCCTGTCCCAGTTAGCGACGGCAACAGCTGAAATTTGGTCTCTGCACCCTCCGGAATCCCCTAAAAGATCAATAATTTTCACGCTATAAAGAAGTCATACTTAGGATAGATTAGGTTAGGTTAGCTTAGGTTAGGTTTATTACTAAAAGATGAATTTGAACTGACTTATAAATTAAAGTTTGGCCCTGTCGGCGACCAGGCACTTTGACCCTGCCTCAGTTAGCGACGGCAACAGCTAACGACCAAAGACCAAAATTTGATCTCTGCGCCCAAAAAGACTCCCCCAAAAAGATCGATAAGTTCCACGATATAAGGAAGTCATACTTAGGGTAGTTAAGTTAGGTTTATTATTAAACAATTGAACTGACTTATAAACCAATGTCGACTCAGCCAGTCCGACCCTGCTCCAGTTAGCCGATGTTTCTGGTCATTTTGAGTTCATTAAAAAATAACTTAATCCGCAATAAATTATTTTGTCCAGTTGCAACTGTTTGATTTCTCCCCAAGCGCCTTCCATATTGAATATAGCCCCATCCATGGTGTTCACTGTTTTCATTTTCCATCTCCTATAGTCTCTCTACTTTTCTCTAAACATCCATCTTGCTCTAGGTTTTTCTCTGCTTCTTTTGTCAGTTCTTGGTGTTCACTGTCTATTATTCTCTAAAAATCCATCTTGTTCTAAGCTTTTCTCTGCTTGTTTTGGCAGTAGCGTTCACTGTTTTCATGCTCCATCTCCTATCGTCTCTCTATTTTTCTCTAAACATCCATCTTGCTCTAAATTTTTCTCTGCTTCTTTTGTCAGCTCTTGGGATTCACTGTTTTCATGTTCCATCTCCTATAGTCTCTCTATTTTTCTCTAAACATCCATCATGCTCTAAGTTTTTCTCTGCTTGTTTTAGCAGTGGTGTTCACTGTTTTCATGCTCCATCTCTTATCGTCTCTCTATTTTTACTCTAAATATCCATTTGCTCTAGGTTATTCACTGCTTATTTTATCAGCTCTTGGTGTTACTCTTTTCATGCTTCATCTCCTGTCGTCTCTCTATTTGTCTTGCTGCCTTGGGAAGCATCTCGCATGCTGTGCTAATTTAAGGTTCTGTCTTAGAAGCACACGATTCTCCCTTAAGACGCCTACCTGCATTTTCGCTTCTACGAGTATCATTTCCTAGTCGACAAATAAATTTCTTTTTATTTCTTCTCCACTTGCTGGAAATTCAAAAGCTATCAGATATAATTTTAATTGGTATTGTAGTTCCATAAAGCTTTTGTGGTTTGCTTGGTTGTCCGAGTATATATTTGTCTTGTTTACAACAGTGAGAAAACTATAATAGAGCTGACAGGGAATTTAATTTATCGAAATCGATGCGGTAGCAAGTCCTAGTTTGTGTACTTGTGGAGCATTTGAGCTTCGCTAAGAATTTAGAAATTATCGCAGACAGTTAATTAATTAGTTAGGCTCTTAATGACCAATCAAATGAAGTGAAAAATTAAAATTTTAATTAAACGACAAATTTGACGTTTTGTTTTTATAATCTCGGTGGAAGGAAATAATAATTGAAGAAACTTTTGAGCGACTTGGTTTTCTATAAACTAAAAGCACTAAAAGTTTTAAAAAATGTATGAGTTTTTTTATATCACCGTCGTCCTATTTTTCGATTCATAAATGTAGTTTTCTTAAAAATTTTCATATTTGATTTTTTATTCTATTCAAAATTCTTTTGGAGTCGTATCGTTTACATATTTTATTTGCGGCATACTTTTCGGTACTTGGATTTTACTGTTGAAGAAAAAAACATGATATTGTTTGGAGAAAAATCAATCTTGGTAATTTTTATGTAGATTTTTATAAGACTTTATAAAATATATAGGTGTTAAAGTTGTTTGATAAAAAAAAAGGTTTTTAGGGGTTTATTTAAGCGATCGTTTACCGTCCTGTCAGGTTATAAAAAGGGGTGTTTAGAGTTCGTTAAAGCATGTTATTAAAAGGTATCGTAGGAGTGCCTTTACCCGGCATTATTTTACGTATAAATTGAAAGTGTCTGAATAATGTTATCCATCGTAAAAAAGACATTTTCTTGGTTTGGCAGTTCCGGTTAAATTGGAACTGACAGGAATATCGAATTCCACTCGATCAAAATGTCGAAACCAATAAGCATTTAAATAAAAAAAAATCTACTTCAAATCCCCATACACCAATATATACGGTTCGTTTTGGTCTGGTCACACGATCACACTGGGACGTATCGTAAACTATTCTTCATTTTTTAACCCCTCGCTCATCGTACATCACTTATTTTTGTTTACCCAAAAAAATATTTGTAGGGATGGCCATTCTATATCACCCTCCCAACAAGTTCGTAAACAAGCCGTGTTTATTTTAGACGTTGTGTGTTATATTTGTTTGTTGATAAATGTTCGATCCCTGATCATCCCTTAACTAGTGTAAATTTATGGAATTTATACAACAAACGCCTCGTTATATGCACTACATATGTTACACTGTTTCAGCTTAAATTACAACTAACGTGTACATGAACGATTTATTTTATTCGAAACGTTAAACATTTTTAAAAACTCGTATCGATAACTTTTCATTCTTGGATGAGAAAAATAACAAAATAGAAAACTGCAAAATGCAGCTCCGACTACAAGGGATTTAAATTTCTTTTTAAATCATCTTCTCTCTAATCACCCCTTTTGACTTTTTATATGCTTAATTTTATTAAGGAAGTTTGAATTTTTTACTTGAGAAAGTATCTCTTGAAGAAGGGAGCAGAAAGATTTAAGTAGAATAAGCATTATGAGCCACACTATGAAACTGTTGATTAGACTAATGCAAAACAGATTTAACTTGACGAGCGGTAGGGATAAGTTCGCGCACATTTGGCTACGCCTCTTTAATAATTTTTATGCTGACGAGTGGTGGGAATACGTAGATACCTATACTTCAATCTCACAATTCGAGATAGTGACTCATCCTAATATGTGTTCACAAAATTTAGCTAGCTATAGCGCGGCTTCTATTGAGATAGATGCAGAAAACACGTGCCGCTTTAATAGAATAACGTACTTTACTATAATTTGACAGAAGCTGACAGAAGCTTAGTAGTAGAAGTGGATCCGAGTACGAACGATTGTTCATAATGCTGTACCGAAAAATCTCGATGTAATCTCGTCTTTATTCTATAAATGACATAACTGTCTACATTTGTGAAACTCAACTATAAATTGTATTTATCCCCACCAACGCAGTAGTGAACGTATTTAAATTATTAAAGGGGCGTGGTGAAATCTGCGCGAACTAATCCCTACGCTCGTTGGTGGGGATAAATACCAATTTAGATATCTACGCATTCCCACCGCTCGTCATCAGGGATCTTTGCTGCAGTAATTCAGAATCATATTATTGAAATTCATAAAAGAAGAGCTGTTTGCTGTCTGGATGAGGTTTGGAACTAGAGAAGCTCTGTTTGTATGCGAACTCTGATTGAACGGTGTATTGGGAAGTCAAGAAGCTTGTGCTCTTGCTTTATCGATTTTTAAAAAGTCTTCGATCTGAATCAGCAAGAACTGGCCTTGGTCTTGTTAGATTCTAACAAAGTTTTTACAAGATGTGTCCTTAAGTCCCAACGGTACTGCAAGATAGGGTGGCAGCGAAATAACGCTATAAAGAGACACAGAAACGGGAAGGTAGAAAGACAACGAAGTGGGCAGCAGGGGCGGATCTAGAGGTTTTTCGGTATCCAGGGCTATTGAAATCCAATGGGTCCTCATTTTCAAAATGTTTAAAATTCATTTTTGCTTTATAATAATGCAATTTTTGTCGACCCTTTGACACTAGAGGGCCCAAGGCTTAAGCCCTATTAGTTCATATGTAGATCTGCCCCTGGTGGGCAGGTAGAGAAACAGAAATATTGGAGAAAAACGAAACAAGAAGGCAACAACGCATCGACATAATAAGTCAGACAGATAGATAAAAAGAGACAGGCAGATAGGAGAGTACACTGGAAAAAACACTACGATAGAGGCCTTAAGACAGACAAACATACATTTAGGCATAATATTTTTCTCCAAGCCAACTTTAAGCACTTGCTATTTTATTTTCAAGTTGTAAAATGCTGTAAGATAATTTTATTAAATTTTTTCGCGCAAGTTATAAATTTCAAATATTAAATTCATATCCAAGAAACATAATATTATGTAAAATATATAAAAAAAATTTTTTCTTCAACAGTTAAACTATATTAAAGTAATAAACAGCTACACGCGTAAACATTCTTACAATTCCCAAACCAGCAACTTCACAAATACGACCACAAAAGTGCCGAGCTGTTCTCATTCCTTCTATACTATACTAAATCCATGCTTAGATTCCTCCGAGGATTTTCAACTTTTCTAAAAAGACATACAAGTTTCCACTAACAATAAGAACCACATTTTCGTCCAGTTATATAATATTTTAAAGAGATTGTTTAAGTTTTAAAGTGAGATATGAATTTTATTTATAGAGGTACCTATCGATTTAAAAAAAAGAAGAAGATATAAAAAAAGGTCTTTTTAAACGAATTAAACGTGGTAGAAAATGAAAATGCAAATTTAGATGCGTATGGAAATGATAGGAATCTCCAATTCAAATTCCAATACCAAACATTTGAGAGTACTTGAAAATTGAACAAGATTTAGTTTACAAATAAATATTTTCTTTTTAAATTTAAAAGGGCGCTAGCGATTTCATTATTGAACAGAGGAGTAATATATTCCAAAAAGACTAATTTTCTAACAATCTGAAGGAGTCCTCAATTCCCTAACTAAAATATGGGACTTCTCTCATATAGTCCCCCTAAAGGCACTATATAGACTACAGTGTGACTTCTCCCGTATAGTCCCCCCTATTTGATTACTGCGGTAGGTCGAGGTCGTTCAAAATCTCGTGGTTTTTGACTTCGACGGCCACAGTTCTAAAAAAATGTGACCAACATGTTAATATAAATAATGGAAAATGTAATTTTTCGAGGTCACAGACCATGAGGTTTTTAACTACTTCTACCTGTATATGAGAGTCGAAACTTTCTTAACAGAGGTCTAAAGTGAATGAGCTTTGACTGCTTTTGGGGACATTATCCTGATTTGTGTTTCTTTTTTGTGTGTGAGAGGTGAATTTTTTTTAAACAGCACTGCTTAATGGGCAGTTTATTCAAATCTGAAATGGGGGAAAAGCTTTTTGAAGACGGTGGCGTAGTCTTGGAGCGATGGTGGTAAAAATAAAAAATCTATAGGTAACAAAGCGTCTCGGGATCGTTTCTTAAATCGTTCTTCTCAGCTAGTGTATGTTGTAAAGCCTGCACCACACACATAGGCTTGCCTTCCGGCTTGGCCTGTGCAGACGGCCTGCACAGGCAAAACCGGATCGTCTGGACATTGTTCAAGCGGCCTGCACAGGCCAAACCGGAGCGTCTGGATATCGTTCAGGCTCCAGTTCCAGGCTCCTGTGCAGGCCGACCTGCACAGGCCAAATCGGAAGGTAATGACCCGTCCACATACACAGACTTGCCTTCTAGTTTGGCCTGTACAGGCCAACCGGAGCGTGTGTACACCGTTCAAGCGGCCTGCACAGGCCAAACCGAAGCATATCGACACCGTTCAGGTGGCTTGTGCAGGTCGCCTGCACAGGCAACCCTGTGTGTGTAGACGAGCCTTAAGTCTGTGTGTAGCGCTGCTTTAAGTCTTTCTTGTGAATTCAAAAATGTTTATTCAGCCTTTTAGCCTATTAGCCTATTAGCTCAGTATTTTCGTCTTTCTAGAGTTTATTTTTGTTTTCACCATCCTCGAGTTTCGATGTTCCAATCCAGAGAAATTAGATTTACCTACATATTTCATTATTACCGAAACCACTTTTGGTCATTTTGTATTCCGCTCTCTTCGATGAAACAGAGCTACATATTTTACCCATAGCTGTTTGAGAAACACAAATGGGCACATGGTCTAGGTGTATAGACCGATTGTGGATGGAAGACAAACTGATACGAAAAACTGAAAATTTATTAATTGCTTAGTTTTCTCATGAACCAAGCGGCTGCCTTACCGAGCATTTATCCGTTATCTTGACGGCTCAATCTGCCTCTACGTGCTTGTGCATTAAATTGCTGGGCATTAATATTAATAGAAAGGCAAAAGTTGTGCAGGGACGTTCCAAAAGCATTTCCTCTAACTTTTTTAAAACGATCTCACTTCAAACACACATCTTTAATTTCTTCCCTTCTCATTATTTTTATTTTGTTCTCCAATAAACGTCAGATTAATTTAGAAGATAGCAATTTGTGGAGGAAAAACAATTTTAATAAAAGTAAATAAGTTTGAAAAGTTAAATAGGGCGTAAATAATATTTTGTATAATAAAAAGTTGTTATTTGGGTTTTCCAATTTTGTTGTTAGATTATACGTCCAAATGTATTTAATTTTTTCGGAAAGAGTAAAAGTGAAAAACAAGGAACAAATGAGCGAAAAATTAGTGCCAGTTGGTTGCCTCTTAAAGTTTTGTGTTGGTTTACATTAGAAAAGCGATAAAGGATAAAAGCTGCCGTAAAAGTTTCTAGTCGCTTTACTCAAATACGACATAACGTATGAAAGCCGCTGGTCCGTCCGGTCGGCAAACCAAAAAGAGATTTAAAAAGTGTAAAACAAAATGGTTTAGTTGAGTTTCGACAAATGTTTTTTAAAAACTTTTGCCCAACTTTTAGGGTATAAGTAAAACATTATTGCCGGGATGTACAAGATTTTTATTTCAATTCATGTTTTGATAGATTGTGCAGTATCCTTATTTTTGATATTGAAAACCAAAACTTCAACTTATTTATCTCCAACTTTTCGCTGATTCGACTTTTAAATTTCCACCCTCTCCAAAAAAAATCCAAATCGTTGCGAGCTCTAAAGTGTTGCTTATTTAAAGTTTTTGACGTGGCGCATTTTAAATGTTTGATAAATAAAAGGGCGCTTAAAACTGTCACATTTTGTTTTTTTTTTATATATTCTAATCACGAAGCCAGTGTTGCGACTAAATCCAATCCGCATTTATCTAACCTCGACGAGGAATACTAAACGAAAATTGAACGGTGTCTTGTTTGCAAATAAAATTTTTAAACTACAATTAAATGATTACAAAAATTTACTTAAACAATTTACATTTTTATCTTTACTTTAAATTGTACAATATTCTTCCTTTATTTTTATACAAAGACAATTCTCTTCTCTCTCCGAGTGTTTATTAAGAGTTTATTTCTTTCATAACGTTCTCATCTAAACTAACGATTATTTCGGCCTCCCAACTTCGAAACTAATGAAAAATATTAACCAATACGTATTCTTTATTGCCTTTTTAAGAAAACACCGACTTCTGAACTTTTCTAACCAGTTTACAAAGAAATTCAACTTTGAGTTTAAAGCTGCACTCCCACTATGACGATTGGCACTACTGAAATGGACGAACGTCCTCACTAACATAACACGAATGGTAGCACATCTACTTCACAGAATACCTTGGTGTGATACTCTTTTTGGAAATTCGCTTGTAAGTCTCTCCACTTCCTTCCACGGATATCTTTGAAGAAGGCCACTGAGTCTAACAACATGCGATTATTTCTGCTGCATGTAGCTTAATAACTAATTATATTCGTTAGTGGTGTCTATTGTAAAAATTAACTACTTAAATCTTACTTTTGGAAAGATATAGGGGTTTATTGGATCTGAATAAGGAGAAAACTTTACCGTACGATGTCAGCTTATGTCACTTCTTCTATTTAACTTAATTAAACGACTTGAATGTAGTGCAGTTTTATTTTATTATTTATTGGCCTGCTTTCGTCTCTAGGAATTTTTAGCATAACTGTGCAATTCTTTTGAACATAATTATGTCCTTAACTTACGTTATCTACAACGAGAATTTCTAATTAGCTCCCTAGCTATCTTCTTGGATCATTTCCAACATCGTCTAGCACGTCATTCAGAGAACTGTTTTGCTAGACCTCAAATATCGACTTTATGTCATTTTAACTCACCAATATCCAAAACTAATTTTTAAATTATAAATAACTCATTTAAAACGCTCAAATAGGCATTATATCGATTAAATAACTTTTGAGAAATATGTGTTAGGGCAAAACCAACAGCGATCATCTTCAGCAACATTTTTGAACATTAGAAAAAAATAAACAGGAAACAATCTAAAAAATTTTTGGATACAGTTAGCTACTTATGAAACTTTTCAGTGCACTTTTCAGTGCACTTTTCATGAAAAATAGAAAACACATCTATGTATTTAAGAATGAATAATTTCCTCATTAAAATTTCTCATTGGGAGCAATTTAAAATTCACTTTTAAACTTAAAAGCGTTTTATTTACCAAGGTAGTTATTAAACTTTGCTAAACTAATATTGTTAGTAATTAAATCAGTGTGACCCTTATACCATTTCGATATTAAATGAGATGCAAAATGGTTTATCCAGTCTTCTCTCCTAAACTCCATGTTATATACTTACTCGATTACAAAATTAATTTTAAGAACTATTAACTCGATGAAATTGAAACGAAATGTAATTATTTATACCCATAAACATATTTTAAACAAATTATTAAACCGTCTCGTTTAAAAGGACGAGTTACAGTACAAAAGGTATAAAAGGTATGAAACTCCTAAAGATAGGCAACCAATCGTACACGTTTACATAAAACGCGGTGTATCAATTGAGGTGTTGTATTAATTATGGCAACTAGGAGAAATATTTTTAATGCTTCTGGTAGAAAATTTGATGCTCTATAATTTTTATTAGGAGTAAAATGGCTATCAGATCACTAGTTAAGGAGCTAGGACCGGGAGAGACACCGTGTGTTGAAAAAACTACTGAATACATATTTTTTAATTTTTGGTTTATTTCGATACATTAATTTTGGGACTTAGAACAAAAATTTTTATTGTCTCAGATAGAAAATTTTATGCCCTTAAATTTTTATTCGAAGTAAAATGGCCGTCAGATCACTTGTTTAGGAGCTTAGGGCCGGGAGAGGCATCGAGTGATGTAAAAACCGGCTAGCAAATACTTTTTAATTTTTGATTTATTTTGATACATCAATTTTGGAACTTACAACAAATACTTTTATTGACTTCGATAGAGAATTTTATGCTCTACAATTTTTTTAGAAGTAAAATGGCCGTCAGATCACAGATCACAGAGCTAGGGCCGGGGGAGTGGATGTTGAAAAAACTGCTGAATACATATTTTTTAATTTCTGATTTATTTTGATACTTTAATTTTGGGACTTAAAGCAAATATTTTTATTGTATCAGATAGAGAATTTTATGCCCTTAAACTTTTATTAGAAGTAAAATGGCCGTCAGATCGCTTGTTAAGGAGCTAGGGCCGGGAGAGACACCGTATGTTGAAAAAACTGCTGAATACATATTTTTTAATTTTTGATTTATTTTAATACATTAATTTTGGAACTTATAACAAATATTTTTATTGTTTCGGATAGAGAATTTTATGCCCTTCAATTTTTATTAGAAGTAAAATGGCCGTCAGATCATTTGTTAAGGAGCTAGGGCCGGGAGAGACACCGCGTGTTAAACAAACTACTGAATACATAAATTTTTGATTTATTTTGATACATTAGTCTTGAGACTTAGAATAAATATTTTTATTGACTCGGATAGAGAATTTTATGCGCTACAAATTTTATTAGAAGTAAAATTACCGTCAGATCATGTTTTCTGTTGTTGAAACCGATTTAACCCTCTTAAATTCTCAACTCGAAGATTTAAAGGTAGTAGAATTTTTACTTATGTACGATATGTGTCCTCAACAAATGCACATTTCAAAGGTAAATCTTAGCTTTCATCTTACGTTAATTAATCTGTTCAAACATAACCAACCTATGTAGTTGTAAATAATATCATTCAATTTGAAATGTAAATCGAATGTTATTTTAATTAGTGATGTTTGTAGAGCATTAATTGAGGTAGTTCCAAGTCTTCCTATTTAGAAATTCAAAGGCTAATATAGGTATGTTGCATGTTTCTACTTCCTATAACAACTATTTTAACACGACTTGCAATAATTAAATTTTTTTTAAATAAATTTTCTACTAGACTAAACTTAGAATTTGTAAGCAGTCGTCGTTGTGCTTGACTCGTAACATGAGCATAAGCTCATATACCACAAGTTTATTAACTATGTTAATTTGTCTGTTAATAACCAAGATGAAGCTAAAAGTTAGTAAATTTAACTTTATACCACTTTTAGCACAAATTTTGTTGTAGTTTAGTAAGTTAAAGATCAAAGCCAAACACAATTTCTTATTTATATAATATTTTCGAGCTTCTTTTTTCGATATTTTTCATAAACTTTTCACCTCTATTTAGTACAATTTTGTCATTTGGATTCAATCCTTGTAAGTCATGAAAGTTTAATGTGTCTCGAAATGTTAAGTAAAGCAATTTATATCAAATAATTACTTTGTATTGCAAACACCACTTGAATATAAATTGACAACATTACTTTTAAGAAAAAGAAAACTAATTTCATCACTTGCTCCATGAATATTGCACAAAACAAAACAGTATAACATTATAGTATTTAGCATTACAAGCCAGGTAAAAGTAAAACGGTTTTTACTGGCGCAAAGAGGATTATAACTGGCGAGCCGCACAGGCGAGCCTTTCAGACAGAATAACATTATAGTATTTAGCATTACAAGCCAGGTAAAACTGTTTTTACTGGCGCAAAGAGGATTATGACTGGCGAACCGCACAGGCGAGCCTTTCACCTCTTTGAGAGAGCACGTAAAACCATCAACTCTTGTTGTGAGTGGTTGTTTTAATTTTTGACTTGTCTAAGCTATAATAAAAGTAGAAGGATCTTAAAACTTGAAATTTTTTCTTCTATATTCTGTTCTTCGGAGTTAGGACTGATAACTTTTTGAAATGATTAAATTTGCTCCTTATATGTATGTATGTGGGAAAGCTGTAACAAAGACGTATTCATTAAAGTCAAAATTTTATTACACTTTAGATAAAAGATAGTAACGAATTACTGCAAACGTTACAAGTTAATTTCGTTATTAGAAGTCACAAGACGTAGCCATTTTACATATTTATATGTTAGTGAGATACTTATCTCTTGTTATATAAGTGGATGAGAGACAAATTATTAGTTAGAACAATCCTCCAAGATTTTAAACATTGCGAGTTTGCCACTAAAAGCTCTAGTCTTGAATCTTAAAATTAAAATCTTCAAAGCCGTATTTAACATAACAACAAAGAGAGACTAGACTTTAATTATGGCAATAAAGCATGAAGGTCAATGTTTTTAATGACCCACAAGAAGATAACTTTATTGTTTATGCTCTATAATTTTCATTAGAAGTAAAAATGCTCTCAGATAACGGAGCTAGAGTCGGGAGAGACCCCTACCTTAATATGATAAGCGAGAATCTTAAAAAAGTATTTTTGATGGTTTTTACTTGTGTTATATTTCTAATAATCCTATTGTCATTGAGTATAAGAGATTATGCATTCTAGGGTTAAATGCGGTCGTCGCACAAAAGTTATAGCTACCGTGGGTCCTTTCCTTTCCTAACGTCATCTCCTTGGAGACAAAATTAGTGCGAAAACATCGCACGCTGACTCTTGCGGTTTTGTTTTATTAGATACTTGTAAATCTCAGGAGAGCATTTGCTACAGAAGTATCGATTTGAAAAATACACTAAAGTTTAGATTATAAGTACAACAAACTTGCTTACAGTAAAAACTTTAATTTATTTCAGGTCCACCTATGGTTTTTCCTGCGAATAAAAGCATTACGGCAGTTTATGGACAACCTCTTACGTTAACAATGGAATTTTGTGCAAATCCGACCTACAATAAAGCTTTTTGGATAGCAAAAGAGCAAGTGATAAAACCTGGGCATTCTAACAACGAAATTATAGCATACGGAATTACTGTAAGGATACGCCTTTTAATTTAATTTAGCTCGATTAGAAATGCTCTTACAATAATTTATTATTACATTCGCCATTAATTTAAATAAATAGTTAATCATTTTTTTCTTTGCAGAATTCGACCACGCCAAATTGCCACCAAGCTGTCTTATTTTTAACAAAAGTAACAAATAGAGATGTCGGGGAATTTTCTTTTATAGTTCGTTCGCCAAATGGTTTAACCGAAGGATATTTTCTCGTTAATATGACTTACGCGAGTGGTTATATTGTAAAATCTTCGTCTGGTTGTACGCAACCAGCTACTTTTTATATAAGTGTGATTATCTCGTTGATAATGACTAATTGTTACTGACTGATTGTTTAGCTCATTGTAGATTACGTTATAACACTTAATTCTTTGCATATTAAATGTTACCTATACATAAATAATAAGAACGGCGTGTTTAAAAATTGCTCCTTTAAGGGAATTAAATAAACAAATATGGCGTATTTTTAATATTGGAAATACTATTTGAAAACTGGATACTCTCGAACACACCAGTGTTTATAAAATTTATGTAAAGGTACTAATTAACGAGTTTTTAATGTATAGTTTTTTATTGTTTGCATGAAAAAAAGAAAAATGTATAAATTTGTTAATAGAAAAATAATGCTTATAATGTAAAAATAAATGTAAAGTAACATTATAATTAAAAAAAATACAACAAAATCATTATCGAAAGATTGTTTAAATTGTTACGCCTACTGCATAGGCAACTTATGCAGTACTTAAGTGTAAGAGGGAGGGTTGTATAAGTATAACTAAACTGTCATTAAATGTTTCCTACCGTTCCACACAACACCTACTACTACCGTTCCTAACCTTACAGTATCAGTAGAGTAATCGTTCCAAAAATGTATAATTAAATTACTAACTTTGGACTAATGTAAATTGGTAAGGAGTTAAATTTGAACTAATAATAAATATTAATTATTTAACCGTAGGAATTCTAATGGCACTTTTACCAGTTTTCATCAACTAACATCCGTATTCCGTAATCTTAATTTTCAATACTTGTTAAACTATACAAAACCGCTTCAAAGTTAAGGATGGAATTTAGCAAGTTTGTAAAAGCTGACGAGATTCATCAAATCTAGATGTAAAATTGTATCAATTTTCTTATAAATTAACCTTCGCCTTGTTTTAGCTGTGAAATGAAAATGGTTAAATACATGGCTAAATACATCAGTTTTTAGCTCATATCTAGTCGGCTATGATAATTTTATAAAACTTAATTACAATTTCAAAATGGACTCACAAAATAGAAAAAAAATTCCCCATTTAACCGACTTTGTATCTCTTATAGTTTCCGATATCCCCATTGATATCCCAATGCTGTGCCGATTTCGTGAGACAGCCTGTACTTGACGTTTGTAGTTCTTTCGTTGCAGTAGCTTATGTGTTTATTTTTACTAGCCAAGAGCCAAACAAGCAAATTTAGTAGGCTTTTTGCACTTTGCAAATGAACTACTGACATTTTTTTAGTGCCATCTATGCGTAAAAAAAGGAAATAATAAATGGATGTCGATAACGCAGATAACTTTTTGCCTTTCATAAAGTTTGACATTTAAGTGTCAAGTGTTAACAAAATTTTTAAAAAAATTAGGAAATAGCTATTCTGTATATTATAACTAATTTGTGTTAGGAATTACCTTAATTTGTGTAAATTTAACTGCGTGTTAATTATTTATTTTAATCATCTAACAATAAACAGGAGTTTCCGGTTAATTTGTTCCACTTGCAATATCGTAATAAAGCTTCATACAAAACTTCATTAATTTTCTCTAGTTTTAGGTGTTGCTGTATTAATAAGAAGTAAATAGATAAATCTGAATGGAGATGAAATAAAGAACACTTACTAATTATTACTGAAAAAGCTTACGTGTGTGTATTGCAAATCTTGGTCATTTTTAGAAGAGATTAAAATTATATTACTTAAAAGTCTTACTCAATTATCTGTGCAAGGAGCAATCGGTCGTAATTGTCACACAATCGATGAGAAACTCTTTTGACGTCTGCACAAACTTTCGGATAATGTGACCTACTAGTCCGCTAATAGGATTCCAATGAGTATGTAAAGTATTGGGGTATTAAGCACTATATTATATCTAGTAAAATCTTGTAGTAATTTACTTCTGTTTTTTACAGGGAATAATTTTACATAAAAATGTACTAGTCTGAAATTAAACAACAAAAAAGAAGAAAGCAGTACCCAGCTTGTAATATGGACATTATAAAATTGAAAAGTTACTATTGTTGGAACTGGTTATAGTATTCTGAGCTCCTTTCCGAAGCTCCAACGTCATAACGTTAACCTACTGCAGCAGTAGTTTTCAGTGAGTATTGCAAATTTAAAAAGTTTAAATAATATTTAATAATTTAATCTTACCGACAAAGTCCCCTCAAGACGCAAAAATCTCGCCAATTTATGTGACAGAACGTTTAAATGAACTTGTTATACCGAATTCACACTGTAAAAAAAGCACCAAATATTTTGACAAAAATTTTGATAAAACTGGTTTTTACAGTGTGCTCGGCTATATTTACGAAGTTTTTATAAAAACTGTATTTATGGGATTATGCGTCTGCACGTAAATATTTTGACGTGACGTCACATTAATAGAAACGATTCTATTTATTTTTATGAAAAGACGAGTTCCATTGGTTGTTGATGCGAGCGTGCGCCTTGCTCTGTTGTCTGGTAGCAGATTTTTTGTACTTAAATGCATTTCTTGGACCTTGGAGTTATGCAACCCATTTTACAATCAGTAATTTTTTTTTACCAAATTATTACAGTGTGGTATACCCAAATAACGCCAAGTTTTTATAAAAATTTTCATGATTATATTTTAGGAATTTTTATGAAAAAAATACAATGTGGGACTGGCTTTACAAATAACATGTATTGTTCGATTACGGAATGAAAAGCTTTCTTTTTTTTACTACACAGGGTGATTCTGAATCAACGTCAAAGAATTTCAGGGATGATAGATTAAGTCGATACAATCATTCTTTAATGTTTACATGTCTGCAACAGAGACATAGTCTACTCTACTTTATAGGGTAATTCTTATGTGCTGGTTGTTAATTAATGGTTTTTGCAGTATCGTCCTTTGCTAATATGCAAATTTGAGGAAGTATCAAATATTGAAGGCTACAATGTAGACAAGTACAATAGAAGACGAGTGGCTACAAGAAACTGCAATAATATCAAATTATATTCCAAGAAAAGTTAACTGGGGAGCAACACCTACATAAAAATGAAGGCAGAAGAAGGTCATAACTCATAAGAAGTACCTAGCTAAATATAGGTCCAAAGAAAAAACGTCAATTAGAACACCTAGAAAACGAATACAATTGACAGAGGCCAAATGACTGAACCTGGTAGGAAGAAGAAGAAAGAGGACGTAAATAAAGGTAATTTTTTAAACTTAAATATTTTTATGAGAGGTTCATTCTGGTAAATTTAATATTGTAATCTTTAATTGCCATTGAAATATAAATCTTGTAACTTTCAGTTTATTTTAGATCTGTTAATAATTCGAAAATTAATTGATTTTTTGCTTTTAGATAAAAACAACGATTAACAAAGCAGCCTGATTATCAAGTTTGTAGTTAAAAATAACTTTTCGAGGAAGCCTATTTATTACTTCACCATTAACTTAACAGCGTCGGATCGGGTTACTCCTAAATGCATAAATAATATTTTTTGATGAAGTGGAGTTGGATATTAAATAATAACGAGTAGCATTAATTAATATAAATCTATTGCTAATACTAATTTAGTGGTGTGTTCCATAATTTATCGCTCTGTTAATTTTTTTTATAACTTTTATTTTTAATTTTGAAATGTAAAAGCTGTGGGTTATCTATCAAAACGAAATTAATAAAAACATTACAATTAGTCCAAAGAAACTAAATTAAAAGAAATGAAGTTTGTAATTTAACAATTGTGAGGAATCAGTCGATTATACAATAAGCTCTTTTTAATGTAAGTGGGAAAAGTGGCAAAGCATAAGGTCTGTCATTGACTATTACATAACTGTTCACTTTTAAAATGATAAATAAAAAAGTTAAAAAACATCAATAGTCATACCTGATTATTTGTCATTATTTTGCCACAGATAACAAATTTATTAATTTTATTTGTCGATTGAGCTTCAGTCTATGTTTGTTAATTCAAGTGTTAACATGTAGTAATAAGTATAATTTCCCTTCTTAACAAGGATAGCTACACACAGCAAGGAATAGAAATTTTAATAAGGTACATATAATGCTTTAATTATTAATTAATTTTCTTCTGTAATATTTGTAATTGTTTGTCATAAGCGGTTATTAAACTTAAGGGTGAGAAAACCACTCGTCTAAATTCATTTTGGTATATTAACTTGAAAAATACCCGAAGGATAATTATTTTTATTCAGTGTGATGGGCATAGTAAAATGTATAAATTACATCTTTTTGTAAATTTATAGCTCTTTCAGTTTCATTTTAATTTTTTAAACGATAAATTGTGAGCCAAAGTTTTAAACCGATTTTATGTTTCTTTGTTTATTAAAACATTTTAACATAAACATTAGAATAAGTGAAAAAAAAAAAACTTAAAAAATCCTGGTGTAACTAACTAGCAGCTAGAATTAATTATAAATTAAACTAATTTTGTAAGAAATAAATTTGTGTCGTCGAAAGCAATTTGCGCCCATCATATAGGCAACCTCTTAGTTTAATACTCGCATATTATTGGACGATATTTCTTTAGTGGTAGGGCAAATGAGTAGGAGAAAGTTAATATAAATCCGGTTTTCGCCATAAGTTCAGATTCTTATCAGTAACACAGATCAGCAAATTTTAGAAAAATTAGGGTTACTCTTGTGAAAATCAACTTGCTATTTTCGAATTTTTTTTGATTGGAAGTTGTTCGTAATATTATTATAAGTATTTCCACCGAATATTAATTAATTTATTGTAAAAATTGAAATATTGTGATCAACAATTATTTTATAATTTAAAGTAATTGTAAATGCTTTTAGTAGTAATAATAATTATAAGTCATTTTTAATTTTATAGGGTGTATTGCATTTATTATTATCCTTTTATAGAAAAACAATTATTTTAATTCATTTCTTAATTAATTAAAAATAGTATAAATTAATCAATCTTTTGCGTTTTATTTGTACTATTATAGCCTTTGTTTATATGTATTTCTTGAACCCAGGTTATGGAGTACGTTACATAATTATATTATATATTTAATTATTTAATTATATATTTCTAGTAGTGATCCATTATTTTTAGAAAAAGGTCTTATTGCATAATAAACAGCATAAAAAATATTGTTTCACATTTTTTCGTAACTTTTGTTCTTACTACAGTATCTATCACTTGCCTTACTCAAAATTTCCAATTTTATGATCGTTTTCCCAAAATTTTGAGTTTATTAAATGATTAAAATCCGACTTATATTAACTTTTTCTCATTCGTTCCCCCTACCACTAAAGAAATACCAACGATATGCAAGTATTAAAACAGAATGTTGTCTATGTGTTAGGCGGAAATTTCAATAAATTACATTAGCACTATTTAATTTATTTCTAAGGGTGTGCGCAAATTAAAAGTTTCGAGTATAGAGTTTACATAGAGTCGTTTGAAATTTCAGCTAGAATCATATGTCCCTACAGGGATGCAATATGCTCTATGCTCTTAGCTTTCAATTTGAGCACCCCAAAACGCTGTGGTCTATGCTATGCTCTAGACTCTATGCTTGAAACTTTTAATTTGCGCACACCCTAAGGGTTATTTATAAAGAAAATTAAATATTTAAGCAATTAATAAAATAGCAGTAATTTTAAATTGAAACATTATTTTTTTTATCCTTCCGAGCTCTTAGTAACAATAAACGTTACATATACGTTGTGATGTAAATCTGAAAAGTTTAAATTCAAAAAGTACAATAATTTTTATGATTCACTATGTGTGTCATTTATAGTAAAGTATTCCGTAATTTATTTACAGATTCAATTCAACTTTCGTGCTAGAAGGATCGTTCCAAGTGCCGGTGCTCTTAACACCAGAACATGAGGATTACAAGAAAGTGAATAGAGACCAAGATCGTAAGAGAGACCAAGTTATTGTAAGTTTAAGAGATATTTTGAAATAATTATTTTTAATTAATAATGAAGTTTTGCAAATGAAAATTAATAATCATTGGTTGATTATGGCTTTGCTTTGTAATTAAAACAAGCACGAATATAAAAGGCAAGAGCTTTTTGACGATTCACCTTGAATCGTAACATAATACTAAAACATGTCTTAATTCGTTTCAGTTTCAATTCAACGTTTTACTTGGAAAGATGCTCCCTTAACTGACGCTTCTGTTTGACCTCACGACAAAACAATTACTAGAAATTTTAATGGACCTAGAAGAAGTTATTGTAAGTACTACCGATCTACATTTTTTTTCCCGCAGGGTTTTAGCGAGATTTTGAAATAATTATTTTTAATTAATTAATTTTTTCGTTTCTAAAAATAAATAAATATTGGTTAATTATGGAATTGCTTTGTAATTCAAACAAGCATAAATATAAAAGGCACTAGTGATTAATGCTTTTGACGATTAAATTTGTGACGTGACATGATACTAAAACAAGTCTCAATTCGTTTCAGTTTTAATTCAACATTTCACTTGGTAAGATGCTCCCTTAACTGACGCTTCCCTTGGGCCCCACAACAAGACGATTACTAAAAATTTTAATGGACCAAAATGAAGTTATTGTAAGTACTACCTACCTAAAAAATTTTTCTCGCAGGGTTTAAGAAAGATTTTGAAATAATTATTTGTGATTAATTAATTAATTTTGCAAATGAAATTTAATTAATTTGAAACAATCATTGGCTTTGCTTTGCAATTATTACAAGTATAAATGGCACTAATGACTATGCTTTTTGATGATTAAATTTGTGACCTGACATAATTCTAATATTTAATAATTGATTTCAGTATACATTCAACGTCCAAAGATGTTCCATTAATGCCCGTCTTAACTTAACAGTTTATACACTATACAGTTTAGACCAAATCAAGAGGATTACAAGAAATATTAATAGACCAAGATGAAGTTATTGTAAGTACCTACCTATAATTTATTTCATTCATGCTTTTAGATATTTTTAATTAATTAATTAATTTTGCAAATGAAAAAAATAAAAATAGAAAAGGCACTACCTTTTTGACGATTCACCTTGTGTCGTAACATAATACTAAAACATTTCTCAATTCGTTTCAGTTTCAATTCAACGTTTCACTTGGAAAGATGATCCCGTATCTGACGCTTACCTTGGACCCCACAACAAGACGATTACTAGAAATTTTAATGGACCAAGATGAATTTATTATATGTAAGTATAATTTTCTCAAAGAGTTTTCGAAATATTTGTAAAGAATTACAGGGTATAACCAAAATTAGAGTACCTGTATTTTTTGTTTTCTTTAATTCCTAATTTTTATTGCACATTTATTAAATGTATAATTTAATTCTCTTCTAAACTCTTTAATATTGCTATGATTTACAGAAAATCAAATTTTATTAAACATACAGGGAATTAAAATAAGCATTCACAACTTTAAGACCGTGTAGTACGCATTCAAATGAGTAAAAAGTTATAATTGAGGGGTGTCCAATAGTTCATACTTTTCTAGTTACGGCCACAACTCAAAAAGTATGAACTACTGAACACCCCTCGATATAACTTTTTCTACTCATTTTAATGCGTACAGAGGGGTGTCCAATAGTTCATACTTTTCGAGTTACGGCCACAACTCAAAAAGTATCAACTACTCAACACCCTTCAATATAACTTTTTCTACTCATTTTAATGCGTACAGAGGGATGTCAAATAGTTCATACTTTTTGAGTTGTGGTCACAAAAAAGTATGAAGTATTGCAAACCCCTTAATATAACTTCTGTTACTCAATTTTTTATGTATATTACACGCTCTTAAAGTAGTGAATGCTTTTTTTTAAAACCATGTATAAATTAAGCAAATTTTTATTGATTATAAAAATTTCGATTATCTTTTTTTTTAGAAACTGTCTCAAATCAAATGTAAATCCCCTTTTTCCTAATAACTTCTTTCTTCCGGTACCTTCTTTACTACCATAATATAGAATCTGCAGATTCTTCCAACTTAATTTTGTTGATTAGAATTACTTGCAACTGGGTGATCCCAATTTAGATAAATTTAGTTTCCTCAAAAATTATTTGTTGAAGTAATCACATATTTTTTATTTACTACTTAACAATTTTTACTTCGGTTTTTTCTTCTTAAATCTTAAACACCTTATTTCTTTTATTAATGTTGAAGCGGCATATCATAGCAGTTTCTTGAAGCATTTTGCTTACACATTTTAAGTTACTAATTTATTTTGCAAATTAAAAATTAATTAATTGAAAATAATCATCGGTTGTCTAAAGCATAGTAATTAAAACATGTCTCCTTTTATTTCAGTAGACGTTCGATCTTTTGATTTGGAAAGATGATCTGGTAACTGCAGTGCCTTTTGGTCCACATGAAGAGGATTACAAGAAAACCGAATGAAACCAAGTTGAAGTTATTTTACCTAAGTTTATTTTCTCACTGGACTTTCGAGATATTTTGAATCGAAATACGTATTTTTTATTATTGGTTACTAAAAATTAATTAATTGTAAATAATCATTGGGCGATTAATACTAAAATTTAAGAAGCAAAAGTCCTTTTAACGATTCAGTTTGTGCCCTTAGGTACATAAAACTACGACATTGCTAAATTAGTTTCAGGTTACCTTTGACGCGGAAAGATGCTTTCCTTCATCACACCGACAATGCCTTTTGGTTTTGCCCCCAACATGAGGATGAGGATTAGGATGGACGGGTTGGACGATCCCCAACATGAGGATGGACGAGGATTAATTTATTTTTCATTTATTTTGGATTGTATTTAAGTAGAAGGGTAGCTACACCTCTCGATTGGTTTTTTTTTAATTAATTTTTTTCAATTTAAATTCATTGCTTGCTTAGGAGGGTAGCTACCCCTCTATACTGGTCATCGCTACGGATGACGTAGCAGCTAGGTAAGTTGCTTCCAACAGCTCTTCTCCACGTTAAAGAGAGCGCGAGGGGAAGCAACCTCTAAGACCACTGCGAGTTGTCCTCGAATTGGTCGGAGGTTGTTCCTCTTCCGTAGTCTTTAATGTGGCGATGGGCGTGGACTCCATGTTGGAATGTGGGTGTGCGTTGGCGCCGGGCGGGGAGGGGTAGGTGGGAGGGGGGTCGGCGGTCCCCTCCCCCCTACCCCTCCCCGCCCGGCGCCAACGCACATGCGCACTCCTACACGGAGTCCACGCGCATGCGCATTAGAGACTAAGGAGGAGGAGCAACAACCGACAATTTCGAGGACAACCCCCAGTGGTGGACGGGGGTGCCACCCCTCGTACTCTCTCGGACAAGGTGCAGGGTTGAATCGACGCCACCTACCTACCAGCTACCCGATAAGCAGCCATTACCAGTTTTAATATTAATTAATATTTTGTAATTATTTATTGTTTTAATTATGTATTATGTCTTGTGGGCCACCGCTTGATGAGCCCAACTCCTCAAGCGATGACTCCTCAAGCTTTATTTGTTACAGTTATTTCTTTCCAAATCTAACGAGGGGTGGACTTGTTGCAGCCCATGCCCTGGGCTGCAACCTTTAATCTTTTTTTTTTAATGGTATAGCTATTTTTACAATTTTTAATTTCTGCTGCATACATCGATTAGGACACAAGACTGAATCATTAAAGGGACTGTTATGTCTCTTGAATCTCGCTTTGGTGATTTACTAAGCGTTGGCCCGTCAACCAATAATAAATTGTTTACAAATAATTAGTTTTGAATTTGTAAAATTAATTAATAGTATATTATTATAATTTTCTTGTGCACATAATTATATTAAATATGTATATTATAGGTAATAGAAGATATTTTTGTGTATTTTTTCATTTTAATAAACAGTAAACTCATGTAGATCTTGACTTTTTTTCCAGAGATAAAAGCACCCTTAAAGAATTTCTCTCAATAATCTTCTTCTTTTTCAATTACCTTGAAAAAGATATTCCCTCTCCTACTCCTTTATTCTCTTGATTGCCTTACACGTTAAAATCCAAGTCTTTAATTGTTATCCACGGTCTCTTTAGTTCTTAAAACCCAATTCTAAAGAAATTAGACCAGTACTATTTGGATTTTAAAAGTGAAAAGTAAGTTTATTAAAGGCAAACGAAGTCTTAGTACATAAGAAATAAAGTCCAGCTGGATAACTCTGTAACACAAAGAGTTCTTCTTTACTCGACAGATGAGATAACAGAGACAGAGGAGATAGACAGGTAAGAAAAAAAGACGGTAAATTAACAGATGAGTTATGGCAGATGAGAAGATCGTTGATATTTACAGAGAGACAGAGGCATCGAGAAATAGAGAGGGAGAGATAGATATGAGATTGAAATATAAAAGTAGAGAAAGAAAGATATAGAGATAAGGAGATAGATAAAGAGACAGATATGGAGACTGTTTAAATCAGATATTAAGATAGGAAAATTGAGGGAGATAGAGATAAGTATAGAGAGAAGAAGACAGATAAAGAGACTGTTGAAATGAGACACTAATATAAAAAAATGATGGGAGATAGATATAGAGACTGTTGAAATGTGATATTTTGATAGAACAATAGAGAGATAAAAAAACAGATAGAGAAATAAGAAGACAGTTAGGGAGACTGTTTAAATGAGATATTAAGATAGGAAAATGGAAGGAGATAGAGAGAGATAAGGAGACTGTTGAAATGAGAGAAAACATAGTAAAATAGAGGGAGTATAGAGATAGATACAGAGATAAATGAGATAGATAAAGAGGCTGATGAAATGCGGTATAAAAATAGAAAAAAGAGATAGATACAGAGTAGATATAGAGATAAGGAAACAAATGAAATGCGATATATATAAATAACGGTAAACAAAATAGATAGAGAGATAGAATTAGAGATAAAGAAAAAAATGAAATGCGATATAAAGATAGATATAGAGATAAGGAAATAGATAAAGAGACTGATGAAATGAGAGAAGAACATAGTAAAATAGAGGGAGTTTAGAGATAGATACAGAGATAAGGAGATAAATACAGAGATAAGGAAATAGATAGAGACTGATGAAATGAGAGAAAAACATAGTAAAATAGAGGGAGTTTAGAGATAGATACAGAGATAAGGAGATAAATATAGAGATAAGGAAATAGATAGAGACTGATGAAATGAGAGAAAAACATAGTAAAATAGAGGGAGTTTAGAGATAGATACAGAGATAAGGAGATAAATACAGAGATAAGGAAATAGATAGAGACTGATCAAATGAGAGAAAAACATAGTAAAATAGAGGGAGTTTAGAGATAGATACAGAGATAAGAAAATAGATAAAGAGACTGATGAAATGAGAGAAAAACATAGTAAAATAGAGGGAGTTTAGAGATACATACAGAGATAAGGAGATAGATACAGAGATAAAGAGATGGAGAAAGAAAAATCCCGGGGACTTTTTCTCTGAGGCTTCTATATCTCTCTCTCTATCTATCTTCTTCTCATTCTTTCTCTTTATCTCTGTTTTTGTCTCTTTTTCTCTGTATCAATCTTTAAACTCTAACTCTATACATTTTACTATGTTTTTTCTCTCATTTCATCAGTCTCTT